>VMDO01003422.1:0-143782 GCA_007922755.1 Pedetes capensis | reverse complement strand
TTTAAGACACAGGCTCTGGGTTTGTTTGTTTTTTAAGCCTGAACATCTTCTTCAGTTTTGAACAGCATGCCCATAATCAATATGACCCAATAAGACACATTCACCATGAAGCCTCTGACCTCTTTAACTGATTGCCATTCTCAGAGCTCAGCACTTTTGTTTGTCTGAATTTCCTCCATCATCTGCTTCACAGCTCTGTTAGAATCCTTATACAAAAGCTCCCTTCACTTTGTCCTCTGCCTGCACTCAACTACTCCCTGTATTTTAGTCATTTACACTACCTTAATGGCATCTCTAAGTAATGTAGAATCAAGTACCGGATGGGAGCCAAAAGTGCTGGTTGAATGGAATTGAACTGTCAAGTAATGTTTCTTCTAATAACTTTAAGCTTCCAGGAGATGATCCTACTTCAGCAATAAAAACATGAGCACTTTTGTTGAAGCAGGGTAGAGACAGGAAAATCTACTAGGCTCATCCCATCTAAAACCTAAGAAGAGAGATCACTGGGCCATGAAGACCTTGATTCTCCACATTTGGATTTGAACAAAAACCCAGAGCCCAAGTCATCAGATGATTAGAAAAAAATGCTAGAGACCAGGCTGGAGTCAAGGAAATAATGGACTTAGCAATTCTGCAATCTGCCAAGAGAGTGAGCAGCATTGAAGGAGGCCGATGGATAGTCCAATACTCTTCTGAAGACTCTCCAGTGCCATAATTCTTCTGGGAGCTCTCAGAGAAATTCATTCTTTCCATCTGTCCTCACCGCCTGGCGTTTGTCAGTTCTTCGCAACTTTGTACTCATTCCAATTGAATATATTTATATGCTAATTTATTGTTGATAATACCATTAAAAAATTTTAGAAATTTTTTAGCGTACAACTTAATGGGTTTCATTATGACACTTCCATCCATACATATCATTGTACATTGCTCATGTTCACTTCCCCCATTGTCTTCCCATGACCCCTCACACTGAGCCCCTTCCTCCCCACCAATGGGCCCCCCTCCTGCTGTATGTCTTGTGTGTGTGTGTGTGTGTGTGTGTGTGTTTAAATTAATATTGGCTTTTGAAAGTTACTATATCTGGTTGATCTTATAACCCTTGATAAAAGTATTTATATCTGCATTTTAGTACTGATAATAGCAGCAGTATTTGTCAGGCATTTTTTTTTCAGCACCTTCATTATCTAATTTTCTCCTCACAGTAATCATACAAAGTGGATACTACTTGTCTTACCATCAGAAAGATGATCAGAAGTTTCTTCAAGGTCATAATCAGTACATGCCAGAGCCAGATTTGCACCCAAGGATCTAATTTAGCAAAGTCACACAATGAATAGTAAAAGTCAAAGTCTAGTACTCTGAGCCTGATATTTCCTTCCTCTACAGTGAGCTGGCTTTGTTCTCTGTCCTGAGGAGAGTCTCATTTTTTCTTTCCATTTGCCTAACCCTACTTCTGATTCAAGAAACAGCTTACGTCACATTCCCCTGCTTTATTTAACTCAGCTAGCTTATGTAAGGCACCTTTTATCTACAAAACACTCATTGACCTATAAAGAAAACAATCTTTCCTCACAGCTTTTGCCACTTACATGCACATATATATTCATTCACATATTTTTAAACTTCCAATAGTTCTAGGCATTGTGCTAGGCCCTTGAGATATAAGTGTTAATGAGAAAGACAGAGCTCACACTCTGATGGGGAAAACAGATGAGTGAAATACAGAGTGATGAAAAGATGAGAAGAAACAATATAAGAGGCAGTAAGTGCACATGAAAGAAGTAATTAACCCAGACTGGGTTATCAGGAAGAAAAATACTACATATGCTAGGACTGGAGGAATAACAAGTTATGCAAGTGTGGGTATGGGGAAGAAATAGGGACTAAACACACCTAGTCTTGAAGGTGAGAGAAATCATGATATATTCAGAGTTCTATAAGAACACAGCATCACAGAGCTGCAAGATAAAGCCCTTGTGTGTATGTGCAGTGGGAAAGGGGGAGGTGGGAATCAACTGGAAGCACTGAAGATGTTCACATTGGCTTGATGAAACTTATATGTTACAAAGATCTCTTTGGGAGGGAAGTACAAGCTAGGATGGAAGGGGAAATCTACAGGTAGACAGATCAGCCAGAAGTTCCCTTTAAGGGAGATGGTGTGGGCCACAGAAGCAGCATGGGGGATGCAGCAAGGTAGGTGGATCTGAGAATTTTGTGTAAAACCAAAGGAGAAAGTCATAGAGGAATAGGGAGAAAAGAGAATCCAAGAATGATGCCCGGGTGTCTGGCTTGAGGGTGAGGCCGCATTAAAGGTTTCTCACCTTACTTGGATTGCATCCACTGCAGCCTTCAAAGACCATCATTTCTGGGTCCTGGCCACCTCTCCAACCCCAGTTGGCTTTGTGTCACCTGCCAGATTGGCCTTCTGTATGTTCCTGAACATCTCAAGCTTGTCTCCACCTTCGAGTGTTTCACTACCTGCTTCCTGAACCTGATGTATTTTTCCCTGGATCTTTACAACACTAGTTCCCTCTTGTCATTCAGTTCCTTCCTGAAATGCCCCTCCTCACTTCCGTAAGTACCCTACTTATTACCTTCCCTAACTACCGTTCTTATTACATTATTTTTATTTTAGACTACTCTTTTCACTATCAGTACTCAGTTTCTTTACTATTTAATACCTGCTTTGTGCAGCCTCCTCATTTTTGGGGGGGTTAGTACGTGGGAGGCAAACTAAGGGTTTCAGTCATACTATTTTGCAAGAGCTCTACCACTGGGCTCCCTCCCCAGCCCATGGTTTTGTTTGTTTACTTGTTTTGTTGTTACTGTTATTGTTGTTGGTGTTTGAGTCAGGGTCTCACTAAGTTACACAGGTTTCCCTGACTTTGAACTTGTGATCCTCCTGCGTCTGCCTCCCAAGTCCCTGGGATACAGATGTGCACCACTGCACTTGGCTCCTCACTTCTATTGTATAAACCTTATGAAAGCAAGGAGGTTGTTTATTCCTTGCTAAATCTCCAATACATTGAACAGCACCTATCATAATAAGTACTAGGTAAAATATTTGTCAGATGCATCAATTGATTAATAAATAACTGAGTGCATGAATGAGTCAGGAACTCCATGAGGAGGGCAAGCCTGGGAGGTATGGGGAATTCAGTTTTGACATGAGGTACCAGGCAGGTCTAAACCAACAAAAACACAGTTATCCATTCAAAAGGTAGTTAAAAATGCAGCTCAGTACAGAGTCTGTCCCTAAGAACAGATTCAGTCAGCACCACATTCTTGGCAGCTGAAGCCCTGGGACTGGAGTAGAATGCCTGGGCAGAGAATAAGAAAGAAGGCAAGGGAACCCACACCTAGAACAGTGTGGAAAAAAAATTTATTTCACAAATTAATAAATGAAGAGATGGATACATTATAGTTACTTGCAAACACATCTGATCCTATAAAACACTATGCAAGTTTCATTTGGACTTCAACTTTGAGCCATTTGTCTTTTTAACACTTACAGCCTACTACATGGTTCAATAAACGCCAGGAGAGGAAATTCACCATATACCACAAATTTTTATCATCTTGTTTGTTTCCTAAGGTGTGTTGGATCCGAAAGACCTGCGTGAATGTGGGGCAGGCTGTATCACCCTCTCAAAGAGCTACTCTCTCCTGCTGCCCCTCCCCCTACCCCATCTATAAGACTGGCTATGTGATTTGTTTTAGCCAAAGGCCTATGAGTAGGCATGATGTATGTTACATAATGTCCTCGTTTTAAATCTGATTGTGTAGTCCATGCAGGGTCTTGGGTCCACACCCAGTACCACTGGGCCACACCCAGTGGCCCAGATGGGAACTTCTTTTTTCAATCTGGGTTCTACAATGATAAAACACCTGGAAGAGTCCCACAGTCATCCAGCAACCAGGACAAAAACCACAGCCAATTTACAGCCATAAGCAACATAAGCAAAAGATAAACATTTGCTGGTACAAGCCACTGGGATTCAAGGGTTATTACTTCAGCGGGAAGTTGATTGGTTCCTGGCCCCCAGAAGACACTGACTGTCTCTGAGATGGGAATAAGAGAGTGCAGACTTCAAGACAAGGCCCTCCTAGACAAACTCCATATCAACCTACTCTGTCCAAGAGATAGCCTTGCATCCCTTCTAAAAAGCAAAATTAAGAGGATATAATTTTGACTTCATCTAGTGTAATGTGCCCAATTGAAAATTAATGGATGGATAACCAAAGAAATTATGTTCCTTATGAAATACGATTCTATTTGAATCTACTTTTGACTATGATTCAACAGTCCCCTGGCACATTCCTCCATCTTGTATTCTGCCCTCACTCTTCACCTCTACTTTGAATGTTTTCATTTTTAAGCCTATAGTTCATAAGCTCCTATGAAAGAAAACTCAATAAAACTATAAACATAAAGGAGTGTTAAAATTAAACTAATGATAATAAAAATCAATTTTCATTTCTTTTACTGTCCTATAACTCCTATAGATTTAATCAAATCATGGAATTTTATAGAAAATAATAGATGAAGAAAAATGAGTTGAAATGCATTTTCAATTTTTGCTTAATTAAAATGTTCTCTCAAATAAGACATTACAAATACTTGTATTAAAAAGTTATTGTTGCCACTGGACATGACGAGACATGCTTGTGATCCCAGTAACTGTGGAGGTAGACGCAGGAGCATTGCAAGTTTAAGGCCAGAGGCAGCCTGCATAACTTAGCAAGACCTTGTCTCAAGATTTAAAAAGTTTTAAATGGGTTGGGGGTACATCTCAGTGGTACAGCACTTTCAGAGTATGTTCAAAGCCCTGGGTTCAACCCCAAGTACCACAGATACAAAATAAAATAAAATAAAATAAAATAAATTATTATTGCTGGCTATGTTGTTGTTAGGTGCCATCAAGCCATGTCCAACTCAAAGCAACCCTCATACGGTTTTCAATAGCTGATTGTTTCAGGATTGCCTCTGGAGTGGATTGCCACATCCTTCTCTCATTTTTGCAGTGCTGGGAATCAAACTAGGGACCTCAGAGACTGCAAAGCAGCGCTCTACCAACTAAGCTAAATCCCAGCCCCTAGCTGGTTATAGTTATACACACACACACACACACACACACACACACACACACATATATATATACATATATATATATACATATACATATATATATTATGTGATAGCATTGACTTTAATATATGTGTGTCAAAAGTTTAATGAAATAATTAGGAGAAAGCATTTAAATTACCATATAAGTAATATCCTTTAACTAGTTCTCCCAATTATGAGCAATATATATCTCAATGCAGTCATCTGATAATAACAATTATATAATGATGACTATAATGCTGAAGAAAATTGCAAAGAGGATAGGTTAAGAATACTCTGACTTCTAGTTTATAAAGGGAGAAAAATACCAATTTGAGAACTAATATGTTAGGCACCACCCAAGTCCATTTACATATGAGGTGTGAACAAAAAAGTACTGAGTGTTAAATTAAAAAATATATATTTACAATAAGTGACACATTGTCATTAATCCCCTTTGAAGTACTCCCCCTGACTTCAAACACATCCCATCATTTTTGACACTTGCAGAAACAGTTCTGGAAGTCCTCTTTCATGTCTTTAGTTTCATCCTGCATCATAACAATGCTCCATGTCACACACTGCTTCTGGCATGGCAATTTCTGTCAAATAAGAACATTACGGTGTGTCCTCATCCACCTTATTCCTCAGATCTGGAGCTGTACAACTTCTGACTCTTCCCCAGAGTCAAAATGACCATCAAAGGTAAATGTTTTGAGCTGATTTGGGACATCAGTACAATCATGACTGCACAGTTAAAGATACTCATGAAAGAGGACGTCCAGAACTGCTCCAGAAAGTGGTAAGAACGATAGGACAAGTGTGCTTGAAGCCAGAGGGGGTACTTCAAGGGAGATTAATGGTAATGTGTCTTATACTATAAGAAAATTCCTTACACTTAAACATTCCCTGTATTTGTTGATCATACCTTGTATATTCCCTTTCATTGTTGTTATTGTTATTGCTGTTGTTGTTAGATGCCATCAAATCAGTTTCACTCATAGAGACTCTACATACAACGGGCGAAACACTATTGTTAGTGTTTCTCTGCTATTCATAGGTCTTTCAATGGTTGATTGTCTTCTGGGAGTGGGTTGCTGGGTCCTTCTCCCAAGCCTATAGCACCTGGTGTTCTCAGGCAGTCTCCCATCTATGTACTAACCAGGTCCAAGCCTGCTTAGCTTCTGAGCTCTGATGGGATCGGACACCACAGTGGTATGGCTGCAGGCTCCCTTTCATTAAAAATAGCTAAATGAAGAAGTGTATATATTATTTCTGATTTATTGACGAGTAAAATGACTCAAAAAGATTAATAAATTTGGCCAAGGTTTTACTTAATTTTGGAAATTTTACTCTTTTGAAACAAAAAATATGTTACAATGAAGACTAACATTCAACTTTACCTAAAAACCACTATAAATATCACACTTACTAAATTATAGCCCAGATATCTAGATATCATACTATGTCAAATTTTCTACAATTTGCTAAATGAAACAGAATACTTTATAGTGAGCATTACTTTTGATAGTATTTAAGTGCTCACCAAAAGGATCTGGTCCAGATGCAAGAATTCCATGATTCAGTGCTAAGGGGAAAGGAAAAAGACATCAGGAAACAAGCATATACCTGTTTGTTATATCAATATGCCATAATTAGTTACACATATAACCTGTAATCCCCTACAGATGAAATGATTAGAATCTCAATGGCTAAAATTTGAGAACTCCAGAAAAAGAACATTATAGACACCAATCTCTGCTCAGGGAACATAAACTCATTTACAAGTCTTCATTATCAATAGAGAGAAATAAGTTATCACTGCATTCTGCTACTTGGGTGGCAAGCTCTCTGACGGTCCCTGGATAGATAATGAAGTGGTAGCATAAGTCAGAAAAGCTAACATGCCTTCAGCAAGATGGCAAATGGAACAGAACACAAATATGGCACTGATCTCCCAATCAATAGGCAGCACCTGGTGTCAAGTCCACACCATATCAAGGGGTTTGGGATCTGTTATGGATTATAAATTAAGAGTCTTAGAAACTGGCCATAGAACCACTGAGTCACACTTCATTGAGAGTCAAATAGCCAACAATCATATGTCAGAACCTATTATATAATGCAATATGACTCCATGGACCACTATGGTCACATTATGAAAAACATGGGCCTTGCAGTCAGAGAGACCTGAGTCCTAAACTAGCTTTGATATTCATGCCCTGCCAAAATTGGGCAAATTGCTTATTATTCTAAGTTTCAATTGCCTTACCTTGCCTTACTGGTTAAATAAATAAATAAGACAGCATAGATACATTGGCTGGCACTTGTTGCTGTTGTCAGGTGCCATTGAGTCAGTATCTGACTCATAGAAACCCTATGTACAACAGGTGAAACACTATTGTCAGTGCTTCTCTGTTGTTCATAGGGTTTTCAACAGCAGATTGATTTTTGGGAGCGGGTTGCAGGGTCCATCTCCCAAGCCTACAGCACCTGGTGTTCCCAGGCAGTCTCTCATCTAAGTACTAACCAGGCCCGACTCTGCTTAGCTTCCAAAATCTGACAGGATCAGGTGCCACAGGGGTACAGCTACCAGTTGGCTGGCACTTAGGGCTCAGTAAAAGATAGCTAATCATGTTGTTAATTATCTGATCTGCTTGGAAGTAGTATTCTCAGAAGTATATTGACTCTTAAGCAGGCATAAATAGAAATGTGATATCACAAAAGTTACTGCAAAGTGAACAGAATTCAGGCAAGTATAAAAGACAGCAGAGTTTTCTAAAGGCACACTGGGTCACAACCTCAAAAAGTGTATTTTTACCTGCAAGACACTAATAAGCAGCAGCTTCCATCCCCAAGCTGGAGGCCATGTTAGGATGCCTCCCTAGCAGGCACAGGATTGGATGGTTGCTGGGGATTAGAGCCTGGGCCTCCAGTAAATCAGGTCTGATCATAACTAGAAGAGGCCTATGCCACAACCTAGAAACAGTTTTCATAGCAAATTACACTGCAGAAACTGTTAATCACTCAGTGACCTCTTCCAGTACATCAACTCACACAGTTAGCATCACAACAGCATCATCTTTGAGCCCGAAGGACAATAAAGTAAAAAATGCTCCATCACCCCATTGTGAATAAAGGTGAAGAAGATACACCAAGAGTTATGACCATTCACAAACAGGCCTAATAACAGGAAAAGAAACTTATCTATCAGAGAGTCTGATTACAAAAAGATCCTTGAAGGAACATGCAGGGAAAGAAAAATCTCAGTTTCCCTCTGAGAAGTATTTTACACATTCACACACAGAATCAAAAACAATAGCAAATAGTGACCCTGACATACACAATTTACTTGGATTTTCAAGTATCTTTATAGATATAGGTATTTTAGATAAAGCTTTAAGTCCTAAAGGTTTTCTGTTGTTGTTGTTCTCAAACAACAAAGGTCTCCTTGGTGGAAAAGCATCCATACATTCCTTAGAATCACGTCAAACTTACAAGACATGTCCACAGAATGAACACCAAGTGCATAGTAATGTGCAAAGCTGAAATTTCTGTATGCATACAATAAGTTTTAGATGAGAAAGTATAGCATAGGCAGGTTCAGAAAACATTCAATTGGATATGCCATCTCTTCCAGACTTTCTGCTGGTAGAGTAGAAGAGGTAGAACAAATTCTAATCAAATCCCAAGAACTCTACTGTTCTCAGACTCAACTGTCAATGATGGAGCATGTATACTCTGTGCTTTGAGCCATCTTTCCTTCCTCCTTCCATTTTTCACAAAGAGAAAGCCCTTTGGAGGATTTCATTTGTTTTCATGTGCATATGAAAGGTAATGGCTAAAGGAAAATAGCCAGTTTGCTCATCATTAGGAGAAAAATAGTTATCATATATGCATATATGTATATGTATACTTATAATGTGCATATGCATAAATGTCTATGTACACATTGTTGTGTACATATACACTCATTGTATACACAAATATTCATGTCCTATATATGAAAAGATATTATGCACATAAATATATATAAACATGTATATGTATATATTCATATACATATATTTATATACATGCATAAACACATATGTGCATTATATAACTTTACTGAGATCTAATCTACATTTTTAGCACATCTACTCAATTTGGGAAATGCCTATAGGCTATGGGCATGTGAATAAATACATGGTAAACACTCTCCCATGACCAAAAACATGTTCAGCCAAGGAAAGCAGAAAGACACACAGATTTAAATTTAGAAAGCTACATCATTTCAAGTATTTTATTTCCTTCCATCTCTAAATTCATGAGAGATATACAATTTTGGACTTGAACAACTACTACTACTGAAAAAAATTATGTGTGTTTGTGTGTGTGTGTGTGTGTGTGTGTGTGTGTGTGTGTGTTTTATCCCACCCAGATGCTACTTGATCCATTAACATATAAGAAATGCAGTAGATTTATACAGGTAAAATTTATTGTGATAAGAGTGTATGCTTTATTAGCATTTTAGAATGTTGGAAATGGTCTCTACCCTTCATCTGGGACACACAAAGAGGTAGCACTATACCAGAGACAGATTAACAGATATGCAGTGAATGAACCTCAGTTTGCCTCTCATCTTTGCCATTCACTGGTTCTCGGAAGTTGGAAATAAGGTTCCTTCCCTATCAAAGACAGATAATCATACCTAGCTCACCAGGTTGCTATGATGCATAAATATGCATATTCTATAATGTAGTCTGTATAACTACTCCAAAGTGGATGGGACAAGTATTATAATCCCAGTTTCACAATAAAGAAACTCAACGTGGTCATGCAACAGACAAATTGATTCTAGGTTGTTTCCTTTAAAGCACATTTCTTCATTTTTATTATTAGCTATTAAGGTCATATGTTTAAAAGTGTCCTTGAAGTGACACAATTTCTTCAGATCTATATTTCTGCCATATCATGATGAACTGTATAATATATCTAAACCATTGAAAAAAGCTTTTTTGTTTTGTTTTGTTTTTTGCTGTACTGGGGGTTGAGCCCAGGGCCTCACACTTACATGCTTTGCAAGTGCTGTACCACTGAGCTGCACCCCATTTTTTTACTTTTTGAGACAGGGTCTCACTAAATTATGTAAACTGCCTCTGGTCTAGAACTTGCGATCCTCCTGGGTCTGCTTCCCCAGTCACTGGGATTATAGGCGTGTGCCATAGCACCCAGCAGAAGAAAGAAAATATTTGTAAATTTTAAAAATGAGAAAAGTAGTACAAATTTGTATTTTTGGTTACTGAATACCTAGCATGTTCACTACTTTGTGCCAGAGCTCTGGGGATATAGTAGAGAAAATGAGAACCCTAGTCTCAAGAAGTTCATATCCTCCTAGAAAAGAGAGTCAATGATCAATCTAATGAACAAAAATGGGCATAATGTCATAAGGATGTTTTAGAAAATAAATAAGGTAAGACAAAGACAAACAGCATAGGCAAAATGGGAGGAAAGAAGGATGTATTAAAACAGATGGTGATTGTTATCTAATCTCTTCTACGACCCTGGCTTTTGTAGCTTCCACAACTGATTGAGAACATGCGATATTTTTCTTTCAGTACCTGGTTTCACTTAACATGATGTCCTCCAGTTCCATTCATCCACATTACTACAAATGACAGAATTGCATACTTTTTATACTACTATTTTTAAAATTTTTCCATTTATTTACACTTTAGTTGAAGGTTAGTTCCAGTATGCACAGTAGAGTAACTATGTTGTTGTTGTTAGGTGCAGTCAAGTCGTCTCTGACTCACAGCGACCCTCATAGTGTTTTCAATGGCTGATTGTTTCGGGATTGCCTCAGGAGTAGATCGCCACGTCCTTCTCCCAAGAGTAACTATAGTCCATGATAATTTATAACATGCTGTACTTGAAAATAACTAGGAAAAAAAGAGTTCAAAGGTTCTTAAAATATAGAAACAATAAGTGTTTAAGGAGATGGAAGTGCTAATTACTTTGACTTGTTCATTATATACTATATACTTGTATGAAATTATCATACTGTATCCCACAAATATATGCAAATATTATGTAACAATTAAATTTTTTAAATAAGAAAATAACAATAGATAGTGAGAGAAGACCTCTTTGAGATGTGATCTTTGCAGGAAGACCTAAAAGATGAGAAAGCTAGCCTGGTGACCTAGAGGATAAGAACCTTTCAGATAGAGGGAGGATCAAAGAAAGACTGGGAAAGATATGGCTGAAGACCACTCAGGAGGTCTAGGCAGGAGTCGAGGGGAGGAAAACGGCATTTTGCCTGAGGGAATTGAGGCAAAGACTGAGAGAACTGCTAAGAGTAGAGATATCTTTGAAGATTAAAACCACTAAAACCCAAGGGTGGATTAGATGTGTTGGGTGAGAGAAAAGGATGGTACAAATTTTGTATTTCAGTACCAGGGTAGATATTTTAAAGCTAACAATTAGAAAGGATGAGATTATCTAGTTGGGGAGATACTGAAAAATCTAGTTATAATAAATGGCATGATAGAAGGACATCTTATAAAATTATTTTTAATTATGACAAAACACACATAACATAAATTTACCATCTTAACCCTTTTAACTGTATAGCTCATTGGCATTAAGTACATTCATATTGTTTTGCAGCCATTACCACCATCCATTTCCAGAACTATTAACATCTTACATAACTGAAACTCTGTACCAATTAAACAACAACTCTCCATTTTTAACCCCCACACAGCCCCTGGCAACCACCAGTTTGCTTTCTGCCACTACAAATTTGATTATTATAGGCTCCTCACATTACGGGAATCATAATATTTTGTCTATTTTGTGGCTGACTAATTTTACTTACCATAATATCCTCAAGGCTCAGCACAGGTCAGCATGGCCTTTAGGAGATATGTTTATGATGTGGCCATTGGAAGAGTAATAGAACTCAAAGAAAGGTCTGAATCTCATACTGAAAGGGACAAAGAGTAGACGTAGTCAGCTATGCTCTTATTTTAGAAAGAAAAAGGATAATACATAACTCTTAAAACCTTATATTAAAAAGGATGGAGGATGATACATTATTCTTAAGGCTGAGAAAGGAGGATCACAGCAATCTCCTATGGAGCACACAGAGCAAAGTAAAGATTATCAACAGATTTTTCCCCAGATCAAGCATCAAAGTCTCTCAGGGTCACTGGCACCAGAATGAGGTCCTAGTGGAAATCAACATATTTCAGTTCAATCTCACCAAGCATGAAGTGGGTCCCAGACCACAGCAAAAGTAAGAAACATGAACTTTTATACAAGTTTTCCTCAAGGCTGTCACAATACCACTCTGTAATTTTGAAGCTTACATTCTAAATTCAATCATTTTCCAAGAAAAGGGAGGTTATGAAAATGATTGTTATTATCCACAACATTTGGTAACAGAAAAACAACAGGGCCTTATCCCACGATCATTTCTATTGCCATTGAGAATCAGCTCTCAGACCATTTCATTTCTTTAATTCACCCAGGAGGGGTCTCCTGACAACAGCTGTCTGCACAAAATATAAATCCTTAATCTCCAAATGCTCAGATAAAGAAAGAAATTGCAGAAGACTTTGAAAAGGAAGCTAATAATTTAGATTTGAGTGACTGGGCTGGCGATGTTTCTGATATTTTATTCTACTTGATTCCTAATCTCTCAGTGGTCAACAGTTCAGAGGAAAACCTTCAGATATAAGAAGGTGAGACTATGACTTTATTTTTCAGCTAAGTACTAGGAGGATGAATCTTGTTAAGAATCTTATTTGCTTACTCACAACTGGTATATTGCACTTGATGCCATATCTGTTGCAGATTGTAAAGAATTCTGTGTCTTTATTCTCAACAGGTACTGAACAAGAAGAAAAGTGAAAGTAATAGAAGAGAGAAAGAGTTCTTTACAATCTGCAGCAGGTATAACATCAAGTGTAGTATAATTAAACTAAAATAAAATCAATATTCCTCTTCGTTAACATTCTGCTTCACAAATTTAAGAATATTACCCATGAATATCTAATTACAGTTTTCCCTCATGAAGTTCTATTTTGAAACCTCTGTCAAATTGAAATTGAGCTCCCTGATCACATTAGTGAGTAGAGTTATTTTTGGAATAAAGGATTCTTGTCTTAAATCATTAAGACATTGCCTTTATGGCCCAGCATACTGTTAGCAATTGCTGGAGTCACTCTGCCTCAGAAGTCAAAATGAATTACAGAGTTCAGCATCATTTTAGCAAAAGTCAAGGACTGACAATACAGCAAAGTCTCATAAACTCAAATTAATGTGAGGGATGGATTCATGGAAAGTGTTATTTTAAGAATGTTTCTTATGAGCAGCAGGGTCTAGTCTCAAGAGTTATGGACCCACAGTCACAAGCTCTAAGGCTGATACTCTGACCCCTTTGTTAACTAGTTATGTTATTACACAAGTCCCTGAACTTTTCTGAGGCTGTAGTTTCTCATCTAATATAATTTATTCTCCTAACCCACAGGCTTCTAGAGGAGATAAAACATAACAGTATAAGTGGATATGCTTTTAAAATCAGAAATTATCAAACCTGAGTTATTATTATGTAAAAATAACTTACTAGATAAAAATTATGAAGCAAAGATCCTATAATAGCCTACAGTTAAAAAACTAAACAAACTGAAACAAACCAGGGCAGAGATGTAGATGCAAAATGAGGTCTCTCTTCAGTCTAGATTAACAGTGGCAGCTCTAGTCAACCCCCAACCATGCTCGGTCTAAGTATCCCACAAAGGTTCACAGGCTGTGATCAGAGTCCTGAAGTGACAGCGAACATTTCCACATCTCTGTCCTAGGATCAGAGCCTACTATGCCTCCTATGTAGCTTTAACTCAGGGCTCACCAGCATGAAGTACTGAAGGGCAGATGTCTACAATTCTGCCAGAGTAGGGCTATGCAAAGACAGAAGACAGCTAAAAAACCCAAAAGCTACTGGCTACTGAGCTCAAAAAAGACAGAAAAAAAAAAATCTCTTATTTCATAAGGGAAAGATTTGGAGGGAAGTTTGTCCAGTCATTGCTAACTATGATAATTGCATTTGACATTTTAAGAAAATGATTTAATAGCTAAAACATGTCCGTGTAAATGACTTACAGTAGGAAATACTTAAATGAGTATACATTCAAAGATAAATTGCTCCTTTTCTGTGGAAATGTACCTCCAAAGTTTCCCACAGTTGCAAGTTTTGAAAAGTTCTAGAATATACCATGAATTCTGAGTGGGAATTATCTTTCCAATCTAATACCACATATTATAGAAAGTAAAATTGCTACATTCAATTACATTGAGTAACTTGTGTTATAAAATAACAAAGCATTCTCTACAACATGCAGAACAAAATTAAAACAACTGAAATTCAGTCAGCCACTTATTAAACAGCAAATGCATGTGATAACAGAAAATTAATATTACCTTAGACTATTTAATAAAATTATGTTATAATTCACTCTCAACAGCACCATGCCAATGTAATCATGCATTGTTTCCTTATACCTCTTTAGAAGTTTCCCACATGAAAAGAGAAAAGAAGGAAGAGAGGAAGGAAGGAACGAACGAATGAAGGAACGAAGGGAAGGAGGGAGGGAGGGGAAAGGAAGGAGAGAAGGCAGTTGTTACTTTATGCAATTGTCTTCAGCTCAACTCTCAGGGTCACCATGCCATAGTCATAAACAAATTATTGAATGGTTTTAAGTCTCAGAGACTAAATCTGCTGTAAAATAAAAAAGAGTAAAGGCATCTGCCTCATAGAACTGTCACAAAGACTAAATAAGTTACTCCACATAAAGACTTGGCTTGGTGCCAGGTACATGTAAGTTCTCAATCACTCTTATTTTTTATATGTCAAATATCTGCTATAAAACAATCTTCTTGTTTTCAAGATTCTATTGACACCATTAAGAACAGTTGAAAAGCAAAAAAGAAGAGCCGAAAAGTTCAATAAATATTTATTAGACCTTTCTTATTTCTTTTGCTGTCTAATAGGAGTCCCAACAGTTTGATGAAAGAAGCTACTATTTTTTTCAAAAGCAGCAACAACAAAACCTTTGTGGCTAGCATCTGAGAAGGGAGGTAGAGAGGGTTTCATGCTCTTCTCTTGGCATAAAAAGCTGACTAACTGAAGAAAGGCATCGAGACACAGGCTGAGGGAGGAACAGTATGCCTTGAGGCTTTGGTCATGTGCTTTGGAACCCCTTACCACTGCAAATGAAGGCAGCTTTTATTTGGTTTGGGAGGTTTTCTGTCTGTGTAGTTAGGAAGTCACATAATTGAAAGAAAAAAATATATAACATAAATAAATAAAGGTGTGGAAGATAGAAAAGTATAACCCATAATCAATTATTCTGATTCCTAATTTAATGCAGAAGAGAGACACGTAAGTATAATGCAAGCCAGACCATGGGGAGTACTACTTCAGAGATGGTAAGTAATAGCTGATAATATTGCAAGAGAATGACCTAGTAGTGATCTCCTGGACATCAGCCCAAGGGAGAGGAGGCCATGGATGGATGACCTTTAAAAGATTGTTAACACCATAAATGCAGGAACCATATTTACTCTGTTCCCCATAGTGTGCCCAGCACTTAGCACAGAGCCTGGTACACTGCAGATGCTAGTAAATACATGTTGAATGCATGACTGGATAAATAAAAGAGGACCAGGTGATGAGTTCAGGGAGTAAAAGAATAGCATTACTAGGACCTTCAATGGGAAATAGAAAGATGATGCTAGTTTGCAGAAAGGAGAATGGAAAGGATAAAATATTTGGTTCCCAATGTGATGAGTTTGCTGATGATTCGGCAGAACACAGAGATAACAGTGAGTTCAGAAGTGTCTTATTAGATTGGTGACAGAACTCAGGTTAAATGTGAGTTAGTCTATTAAAAATATAGTCTAGGTTTCTTTTTTTAAAAGGTACTTGTCCCTGGAGAAGGACATCACATTTGGGAGAGTGGTGGATCAACAACAACAAAATATCCTCTACTAGATGGATTGACACAGTGGCTGCCATAATGGGCTTAGACATAAAAAAGATCATGTGCTGGCACAATGTCGAGGAGTGTTCCATTCTGTTGTACACAGGGTTGCTACGAGTTGGACTCACTCAACAGCACCCAGGAGTGTTCCATTCTGTTGTACACAGGGTTGCTACGAGTTGGACTCAACTCAACAGCACCCAACAACAACAAGTGAAAGTCCAGCCTTAGTTTTAACTTCATCAGACATGTACTCAATGAAGCAGTGGTATCTTTTCCCAAGGGATGATTCCAACCTTCCCTGTTCTCTACTCCCTGGTCTCTAAAAGAGCAAGGCTAAAACCATTTCATGGGTATCTGATGGGAATGGTGCTTAGAAACAGAACAACTTACTCTGAACTAAGAGATATCATGTAAACAGCATTACCAGTGAGCTACAGAATGGTAAACAGGCTAACTTATGGAAAGACTTTATTTATTTATTTTTTTGGAACGCTCTCCATCCTCCTAGATATGTACAACTAGGACCTGTGCCCTAAGAGGAAGCATGAGACTTGCTCTACATGGAATTTACTGAGGTAGATTCTAGTTCTAAAAAGAAGTGCATGCCCCCAAAGTTCTTCTTTTGGCATTTGAACAAGCAGTGCATGTATCCTAAACACCCTCAAGAGAAAGTGGCCAGTTGAAAGGCTCCACCCATCAATATGGAGCTCACCCAGCCCTCATCACAGAGAAGAGGTCCTATCCCTAAAATGTCCCACTGAACCACTGAAGACACTCATGCCAATTACCTACTTTTAACCCAAACTTTTTTTACTTTTTATTCTTTCATACTTAAAATTATTTTTAAAACTTTCAACCATATGTAAAGGTAGGAAGGATAGTATAATGCACTCCTAGATACGTCACACCTAGTTCAAAAATAAAATTCATGGCCAATATTGTACCATGTACACCCCAACCTATTTCTTCAACCCACATAATTGTTCAGAAATTCCAAGACATCATAACACTCCATCTGTGAACATTCAGGCATATATCTCTAAAAGACAAGGCCTCTCCTTTCTGATGATAACCAAAATACCTAAGTCACAGCTGCTTTCTCAAATCAACAATTCTGTGGTATTCTCACTTGATGTTTATATTTCTTGATTGTTCTATAAATGATCTTTATAAAAACACATGTTTATTTTAAGTGGGTTCCAAAATAATGAACATACCTTATGAGTGTTTGAAAAATCTCTTGGTTTCTTATATTCTATAGATTTCCTTTCCATCTTTTTCTTTCCTAATATTTACATGTGTTGAAGAAATTACAGTTTGTACCACAGAATTTCTCAAAGTCTCTATTTTGTAGATGTCTGTTCATAGTGTCACTTAATATTCCTCTGTTCTTCATATTTCTTATACCTGGATAGGTTTATGGAAAGCATGATCTGATCAAAATTTAATGATTTTTTGTAAGAACATTTCAAGTATAGTGTATATACTTCCATCTTGAAGTGCCTAATGTCTGATTGCTCCTCTTTTCTGAAGTTATCAACCATTGATAATCATTGCCTAGAACAAGATATTCATTAGGATTGCATCAAAACAATATTCTCATTCAATTTCTCTTCTTCATTTATTATGTGAAATATTTCTATAAAGATGAGTTTCTTCTAATCAAATATTTGGTTATCTTGAGGAACTACTTTTATAAGAGAAGAATAAATTCCAATTTCCTTCTATTTATTCACTGATTTTCAAAAAATTGAATTTTAACCTATGCAAAGGTAATTTATGAGTTTTGAGGGGTTTTGTTTGTTGGGGGGGAGGAACTTGTTTTATTATGAGTTCATGGATTTGTTTAAACTTGTTGCCAATATTCTTTTTGCCATGCAAATTATCCCAATTTTGTCCATCAGATGCCTACATAGTTGGCTCCTGAATCCTTCTACTATGACCCTTGCAGTCTTTGATAGTTTCCTTGTTGTCTAGTACGACAATGGCATGCAGGTTCACCTCATGTATTTCTTATGCCTTACCAGGTATCAGCCATTTGTTCAAGAAGTTCTTAAATTGTAGTGAGAGATAGTATTTAAAGACAACAACCTGAGTGCCGGGGGTGTTCATTGCTACTGGGTTGGTCATTGTTTCTGTGGTTTTTCAGTAGACAAAGCTAGCAATACATATTGTGAATACACACAGACACACAAAATATCCAACAAGTTAATAATGAAATGTCCAATTCAAAAATCAGGACTTTTAACTTTAAACTTAACTTTAACCTCATTGACCTAATATCTCGAGTACCCATCCTCCATGACCAACATAATTTACTAGTTTTCTTAATGGCATATTATACAAATAGCACCTTCAGAATATTGATATCAAGACTACTATCAATGATATGATTGTTGAAAACAGTGTCATATTTTTTGCAGTTATGTTAGTCCTTGGAGATCATCCCTTTAAGGATAGACAAACCATTCTGTTTTAAAGTTCTTCGAGTAGTTCATCTCTGTTCTGTGTGGCTACATTGACCACCAAATATACAATCAGATTCATCTATTTCATTTTACCATTGACTTGGCAGTAGTATCTTTTAAATTTTAATTTTGCATTATGCTTAGACAAATCACGTACATGGTTCCAACGTCCAAGTCTTTTAAGTAACATAACCTTATTCCTTACCTCTTCAAAGGATATTTTTTTTAGTTTCATGGATTATTCTTCTATTTTTGAAAATAAAAATGTATGTGTTTACATTTATGTCTCACCTTTATCACTAAATGGTATCATACAATACATATTTTCCTCCATCTTGACATTTTTATTAACAATACATCCCATAGATCACTCTATAAACATATAAAGATCTTCCTAATATCTTTTTTATAATATCAAATATACCATCTTGAATATGTCCTATAGTTTATTCAACCAGTACCCTATGGTGGACATTTGAATTATTTCTAATCTTTTGCTACTACAGACAGTGCCATAAAGATTAGTGTTGATTATACATCTTCTCATACCTTTGCCATATCCTGCAAGTCTGTGGCCCTTTATCTTAAAATGCAAACAGAAAAATAAGTGTAACCAAAAAAATTAAAAACAAAAAACAAGCCAGATGTGTTGGCACATGCCTGTAATGCCAGCAACTTGGGAGGTGGAGGCAGGAGGGTTACAAGTTCAAGGTCAGAGACAGCTTGCATAACTTAGTGAGACCTTGTCTCAAGATAAAATATAAAATGAAGCTAGGTTTGTAGCCTCAGAAGTAGAGCACTTGCAAAGTATGCTCAAGGTCCTGGGTTCAGCCCCTAAGTACTGCAAAAATAACTAACTGAATGAATGAATGAATAAATAAATAAATAACAAAACACAAGAAAGACTGGAAGAGATTAAAAGCTAACTCCAAAGTAAGTGAAAATAATATTAATATTAAAACCCAACTAGTATTATGAGAAGGGGCTGGGATTTAGCTCAGTTGGTAGAGCACTGCGCTGCAGTCTCTGAGGTCCTGAGTTCAATTCCCAGCACCACAAAAATGGGAGAAGGACCTGGTAATCCACTCCCAAGGCAATCCCGAAACAGTCAACCATTGAAAACCCTATGAGGGTCGCTATGAGTTGGATACCTACTCAACGGCACCTAACAACAACAACAAGTATTATGAGAAGAAATCAAGGGAATACTGCAGCCATAAAATAAGACTAGAAATGTGAGAAATGAGAATAAGGGTGAAATTGTGTGTCTCCAGCTAAATGAACTAGAAAAGCTGGACGAGTAAATTGAAATAATTTCACAACATAGGCTAGGTGCAGTGGTTCACACCTGTAATTCTGGTGACTCAAAAGGCAGAGGCAGGAGGATAAAGAGCTCAAGGCCAGAGGCAGCCTTAGCAAGATCCTGACTCAAAATGAAAAATAAAAAATGGGTTTGGGGTACTTGCAAAGTATGTGCAAGGCCCTGGATTCAACCCTCTAAGTACTCAAAGAAGGCAAGGGAGAAAGAGAGAGAGAGAGAGAGAGAGAGAGAGGAAAAAACAAAGAAATTTTACAAAATATAGACCAAATAAACAAGAAGGTTAAAAGTATATGAGAAATAGGCCTGGGGAATTAATTCATACCCTACAACTACTTAGTAGAATGCCAGGAAAAGCTTGGCATGGTGACACATGCCTCTAATCTCAGCAACTCGGGAGGGGGAAGCAAGAGGATCACAAGTTCAAGACCAGAGGCAGACTGTGTAACTTAGACCATGTCTCAAAATAAAAAAAAATAAGAATAAAAAATGGACTGGATTGCATCCCACTGGTACAGCACTTGCAAAGTTTGCGAGGTGCTAGAGTCATCTCTCAAGTAATCCCACTCTCAAAAAAATAAAAAAAGGAATTCCAGAAAAAGAGAACAAAGAAAGAAAGACAGAAGAGGAATTTGTTTTAAAATAGACAGAATTTCTAGAAATAATGACACTGGATTTAAAGGACCTATTAAGTGTCAAACAGAATCACAACCTGGTCCAGCCTTGTGAAGTGTCAAACATGAAAGATACAGGGAATATTTTTAAATCTTCACAAGAGAGAACAAGTTGCTATAAAATGAAAAGAATCAGACATATATCAGAGTGCTCAAAAACAACATCAGATAATGAGAAGAAATCTGTAAGTTCCCAGGAAATTTAGTTTAAGCTTCTGTATAACCCCCTGCCTAAACCTTCATTTTAAATCACATATTGAATAAGAAGGAAAAATAAAAGTATTTACAATAAGGTAAGGACATAGGCATGTCTTATGAGAAATTACACAAAAGACTCCAAAAAAAGTACAAGGATCCAAGAAAGTGAAACTAATTCACCGGCCATGAAAAACATTCTAGGATAGCAAACTCAAGAATAATGTTCTCAAGCTGTGAACAGACTCCATTGAATAAAGCCATAATTTTTTAACTGGAAGATGTGATGAGATGGTAAAGAAGACATATTCATTGTATCAACAAGAATAAAGCAAACCATTAGCAACTCCGGGAAACATAGCTACTTGCACCTGAAAGGCAGGGTTTAAATTTGAAACCAACTGAAACTTTAGTTTAATTCCAAGGAACTAATACAGATTTTTTTTTAAATAGAGAGATGGGGGAAAGGGGGGAGAGAGAGGGAGAGAGGGAAGGGAAAGAGAAGAGAGAGAAAAAGAACCTTTTGGCTATAATTCTTGGACACTCTCCTCTAAGAAGCAGCAGCTCAGTTCTGTGGGACTATATTCTTCTTAAAGGTGAAATCATATAATTGATTCTACCATGGATAATGTTTTCTTAATTATAATATTATGTATGCTTACTGGTTTTCAGTTTTTACCTATATAAATATAATTTAGAAAAGAATTTAAATCTTGACAATATGTAAGCAATTGAACTAAAAGTGGGAAGAGAGTACAGAGGTATCAATTTATAATAAAGTTAGAAAACTCAAATGAATATTCAAAAATAATATATCTAAAAATTTGGGAGGAGGGAGGGTAGGATGTGTGAAACATCATGATTAGGATTCATTAGATACTATCTAAATCTGGAGGGTTGGGATTTAGTCTCAGTTGGTAGAGCGCTGCTCTGCAGTCTCTGAAGTCCCGAGTTTGATTCCCAGCAACGCAAATATGGGAGAAGCATGTGACAATCCACTCCTGAAGCAATCCCAAAGCAATCAGCCATTGAAAACCCTAGAAGGGTCGCTATGAGTCGGACAGGACTCGATGGTACCAAATGACAACAACAACAAAGCTGATAAGTCAGGGGAGAAACAACCCATTATATATGTGTCTAATATTATAAAGGTATAAACAGAAAAATATGAAAGTGGTTTCTCTGGGCAGTGAGACTGGACTTCTGAAGCTGTGTACATTTACTTAATATCATTCTATATGCTTGGAATTTTTATGATACATTTTTAAATTAAAAATAGAATACAAAAATGAATAAATAAAGGTAAGGTGTTGTTTATAAGCTTTCATTTGCAATCCCTTTCCCAGAGAGCTAAGGAACTGAAGACTATTCTTATCTGCTGAAAACCTAAGAGTTTTGTTAAAAGGTGATAATTTACTCTGATGCCCAAAACACAGTGTGACAGGCATAATTTACCTGTAACTAACACAGTCCCCTTGGAACTTCTCAGCCTCCTCTGCCCATCACTCTCTTGGGTTATTTTTCCTTTAATTGTCAACAATAATAATGACATTAATAATAATAATAAACATATTACTATTGCTTTTATGATGTCTTCCTCACATGATCCTTTTTCTGTACTTAAAATTCAGATAAGCAAATATTTTACTTTTCTTTCACAGAAAGGGAAATTAAATTGCTTAATTTGCAATGTGATCCCAAATTTATTTTTTATTTACTAGCCACCAATGAAAATGAACATGATGTCTCTTTCTTGAACTAAATAAATACTCCCACTCTGTGCACCTCATTTTTTTACAACCTGAGAATCTGCCTCTTCAAAGAATTCTTCTGTATTAGCCAAATTCTCTCTATCCTCAGAGAAGGCATTTTATTCTACCACAAGATACAATGTTTGCTTGAGAACTTTATTCTCCTTTCCTTTAATGGTTTTACCTCTTTGATAAGGGCATACATGAGACTGCTCTTTCTGTCATTCTCACATTCTTTACAGATGGGGTGGAGTAATGGTAGAAATTCTCAGATGTCCAGGTGCAATGATACATTAGTTCACACACTTTGATAAATGTGTGAATAATTTATCCTTGGCTGGGCACAGAGGCACATGCCTGTAATCCCAATAACCTGGGAGGCAGAGGCATGAGGATTGAAAGATTGAAGCTGGAAGCAGTCTGCATAACTTAGCGAGACCCTGTCTCAAGATAAAATAAATTAAAAAGGGGCTGGAGGTGAAGCTTAGTGGTAGAATGTTTGCAAAGTGTGCTGAAGGCCCTGGGTTCAGCCCCCCCAGTATTGTAAAATCATCACCATCATCATCATCATCATCATCATCATCATCATCATCATCATCATCATCATCCTACCTAGAATTAATTCAAGACTCTTGGCTATATACCATCAATTACTTTACTAAAGCAATGAGAATCCCAGGTAGGGTCTTTGCCAACTGTGCTATCAAGGACAAGTCAATGTTTATGAGACTCCATTTCATTCTCTGTAAAACAGAGATGATATCGCTTACATCACAGAGTAACACTCCAGAGTACCTATGAAAATGGTGTCTCTATCTTCCTCTTTCCTCTTTGTGTGAAATATTTTCTTAGTCATAGCACTTGTCACCATCTTGTATTATTCTATATATCTATTGTGTGCTTATACCTGTCTCTCACATTAGATTGTAAGTTTCTTGAGCATAGGGCTCTATGTACTTGTTTCATATCTTTATCCGCAGCCTTGAAACAATGCATACAGCAGCTGCTCAATGCATGATTCTTGAATGAATGGTTGAATGAAGAGTATTGCTGAGATGATTAACATGAGATAACATACCTAAAATGCTTTGTGCTTTGGCAAAAAATAAGCACCTAATAAAAGAAAAGTATTACTATTTTCCCATATTTACTATCTCCCACATATCTGTCAGCTTGTCATGCTATGGAGGCTTGCATGTTGCTGTGATGCTGAAAGCTATGCCACCAGTATTTCAGATACCAGCAGGGCTACCCATGGTAGACAGGATTCAGCAGAGATTCCAGACTAAGACTAGGGAAAGGACCCAGCTGCCTTCTCTGGAATCAATTAGCCATTGAAATCCCTATGAACAGCAGAGAAGCACTGTCAAATATAGTGCTGGAATATGAGTCCCCCAGCCTGAAAGGCATTCAAGAAACAACTGGGGAAAATTTGCCTCCTCAAAGTAAAGTCAACCTTACTAATGGGAATGTAGTAAAGGCCCTAGGACCTCCTTTTACTGATGTAGCATGACTCAAAATTAGAAAAAATATAGTGGCTGCAACAATGGGCTCAAACGTAAAAACATCATGTGCATGGCACTCTGTTGGGTAGCGTTTCATTCTGCTGTACTTAGGGTCACTATGAGTCGGATCCAACTCAATAGCACTGAACAACAACATATTTACTATGTCAATACTTCTCATTATTTGCCTAATATTAAAGACAAGTTGAGCAATACCTTATGAGACTAAGACAAAGAATTTATTGTATTATTCTGTATTCGGTTTTTCATCCCTAACTATCAAATCTATCACACTAGAAATAAGATGCACCTGAATCACTGAACTGAACTCTACAGAGAAGGTTTTACAAAGCCCTGGTTCAGCACCCCAGGACAAGAAAGAAGGGAGGAAGGAAGGAAAGAAGGAAGGAAGGAAGGAAGGAAGGAAGGAAGGAAGGAAGGAAGGGAAGGGAAGGGAAGGAAGGAAGGAAGGAAGGAAGGAGGAAGGAAAGAAAGACAGACAGACAGACATTCCTAGTAAAAAGCAATAGCAAATGTTTATTATAAAATCAAAAGTAAATTTTGATATATCATTGAGAGTAATTATATAAAAGGAAACCAACAGTTGGACTCTGTGCTAAACGGAATCATAATGAAACAAAAGGCCTCAGTGCTTTTCAAACTGTGTACTTCAGTGTACCAAGGAGAACTCACAGGGTACCACAGGCTATTTATTTAGTTATGATACTGTGGGGCAGAACCCAGGCCCACACACATACCTTGCAAGAGCTACATCTCTAGCCCCTTTTATATTGAGACAGAGTCTCATTAAGCTGTACAGGCTGCCTCTAGCTTTGAATCTGCAATCCTCCTGCCTCCACCTGCTGAGTTGCTGGGACCACAGGTGAGCACTACAGTGTCTGGCTCAGACATTTTTAATTCCTTTTTTTTTTTTTTTTTTGGTGGTACTGGGGGTTGAACCCAGGGCCTCACGCCTGAATGCTCTGCAAGTGCTGTACCACTGAGCTGCACCCCCAGCCCATTTTTTTTTTTTTTTTTTTTTTTTTTTTTTTTTTTTTTTTTTTTTTTTTACTTTTTGAGACAGGGTCTCGCTAAATTACGCAGACTACCTCTGGTCTCAAACTTGCGATCCTCCTGCCTCTGCCTTGAGAGTCACTGGCGCAATTGCAGGCATGTGCGCCCGGCTTAGACATTTTTAATTCTTGAAGAAAGCAGACCACCATCTCTCAGATACTGTAGGAGTTACTAGATCCAGATCATTCATATTTTCAACACTAGACTGCATTAGATACCATTTGATGATGTCATAACTTTGCAAAGGTAGATTGCAGCAGTTGATGTGATAAAGGCAAGTATCGCCTAAAGATGAATGAGGAATGGAATATGAGGGTGTCCAATCTGATTTCAAGGACCATGAAATTGTGCAGTGCTCAACAGAGGCACATACCACATTAGTAAGGAGCCACAGTAAATTGCAAATTAAATGAAAATTTTTTCTTTCAACCTATGTGAACTAATTTTTCAAACAGCTACAACCATTAGGATAACTGCTCCTTAAGTCATCTGAACTTAATCACTTAATAAGAATCATTGTTTGTTGCTTAGGGACACCATGGAAAAAATTACTGACCAACTAAGGGTTCCATGAACTGATGTAGTTCAGGAACCTCTGCTGTCTGAGCTATAGAGAAATCACACTGTCACAGGTAGATATCAGAAAGTAAAATTCACAATTTGCCAAGAAGTGCAGTGTGAGATTGACTGGAGGCCTACTAAGAATACTGTCAAAGAAAGGTAACTAAGACACCTGAGTGAGCTTCTTAGGTACTGAATCAGATTGTGAAAATAAAACTTTTGGAAACTGTTCTATTCTATAAGAATAACACTTGCAACTTGGGCCACACATTCCTGTGACAAAGAAAGAAAAGATATTTTAGACTGTGAAACCACACAAGTAAGACAGGCGTAAGGATAAGGAATGAGAAGGGGTAAATGAAGAAAGAGGAAAGGAGGTGGCCGATAACAATTTGTGGGAATTTCAGAATTACAGTGAAAGTGATTGTCCTCCACTACTTTTTCTAAGGTTTCATGTTAATAAAATAATATTCACTTTTTTGTGGTACTTAAGTGTTGAACGGGGCTGGGATTTAGCTCAGTTGGTAGAACACTGCGCTGCAGTCTCTGAAGTCCTGAGTTCAATTCCCAGCACCACAAAAATGGGAGGAGGATCTGGAAATCCACTCCCAAGGCAATCCCGAAACAGTCAGCCATTGAAAACCCTATGAGGGTCGCTATGAGTCGGATACCAACTCAATGGCACCTAACAACAACAACAAGGGTTGAACCAGGTCTTGCTTTGCAAGCACTCTACCATGGAGCTGTACCCCCCAACCCATTTTTTATTTTTTATTTTGAGATAGAGTCTCACAAAATTCCACAGACTGCCTCTGGCCTCGATCCTGCCCTGCTCCTTTTCTCCACCTCATGAGTCACTGGGATCACAGGCATGAGTCACCATGCCCCGCGATATTCACTTTTTAAATTTGACATCTGAGCATTTCCTCTAATGGATGCTTCTAAAAATGTGATTTTGTGATTTTTAACAAAAAATATAACTTCAGCATTTCTTCATTAAAAGCTATTCTGCTAATCAATACAAAAATATCAGCTTTATCTGAGATTAAATCTTTCCCAGTTTTTCAGTAATTTCAATACAATCTCACTGGCATGTGTACGTGTGTGTATGCACAGGTGCGTATGTGTTTAAATAATATGAACGCCTTAATCTATCATTGCTACTTTCAGAGATTCAATACAGTTTCTGGCAAAGTTTCTCTGCTACACTGAGGCCTCTCTTGCTATTAATTGCCTGATTCATCATTTTGCATTTCCACCACTTCCCTTGCTATCAGTTACGCACTAAAATGGGTTCTCTGTCTCCTTACCCACATTGTCCTCCATAGCACCAAGTCCCTCTGACAGTTCCAGGAAAGCTTTTATCAATCTGAGCCCTAAGGTTTTCCTTACTTCATCAACTTTCTTCTAGTTGTTAGCATTTAAAAAAAACCCCACTGTCCCCCATTTTAAACTTCAGCAGATCTGCAAACTTAAGAGAAATCCTTGGTTGCCTTGCTGCCCTTGAAGGAATCACTCACTCACCAGCAGGATCAAACAAAATGACTTTATTTTTAGGCAAAAGGAAGAAAATCTAAGTAGGCTGAGCTGTACTGACATCAAGTTACTATGCTCCATTTAAAGTTTTTGCCCCTTTAGGAGGCAGCAGCCCAAGTTCAAATCCCAGTGTCACTACTCATTAACTGTGCCTCTTTAAGGGGACATGGAACTTTCCAAAATCCCAGTGTCCTTGTCCCTAAAATAGTTACAATATCTTTGTCATAGGAGGTGCAGATTGAATATAAGTGACCGGAAGGTACGATACAACACACAATGTCATTCGACTCTCTTCCTCTTGTGTTATTTATTCTTTGTTGCATTAACCTTAACTGGTATTGTGGGGCCAAAAAAGACCCCAGAAATTTAATTTTGCTATTTTTGAAAATTTGCAATTGTCACACAAACCTGTTGTTCTGTGTAATCTCAGTAAGTCCTAACTTGGGGCAGATGCCAGAGGTAAGGTGCTGCAGCACCGGCCTAAACCTAGGTAAGTGCCTGTAGGGGTCACATATGACCCCATAATACCAATTACAGTTGTATATCATTTGCTATTTGTGATTGTTCTCATGAAAATTGGTGATTTTATAATTTTAAGGTCTCTACATGATAGAGAATTTTTTTGTTATGTTAGCTTGGGTCTGATGTTATTATAGTTTTTGAAACCTGGGATAATTGATTAGAAGTTTGCAAGTGTCTCAAGAAAAAATTCTTCTTTTTTGATAATTAGTGACATGAGTAAGTGTTATGTTGTTGTTAGTGCTGTCAAGCCATTGTCCAACTCATAGCAACTGTATGTACAACAGAAGAAACACTATTTTTAGTCGGTGCTTCTCTGCTATTCATAGGGTTTTCAATGGCAGATTGTTTTTTGGGAGTGGGTTGCTGGTTCCTTCTCCTAAGCCTACAGCACTTAGTGTTTCCAGGCAGTCTCCCATCCAAGTACTAACCAGGTCTAACCCTGCTTAGCCTCTAAGGTCACATGGGATCACACACCACAGTGGTATGGCTGCAAGCATTATACTGGTAACTTTTTAAAGGTATTTTAGTTCATATAACATAATTAAACCTTAAAAACAAATATTTTAAATAATAAAAAGTTCTTTTTTGTTGTTGTTTTGGAGTCTTAGATGACCTTGTGAACCTGTCAATTAAGTTGATGATACCAGTTAAGGATTATCTGCTAATCAATTAAGCACTTAAGTTATTAATAAAATTATATGATGGTCATGAAAGAAAACAAGTGGAAATGCTTTAAAATGAAAGTCAGGTTTTCCATTTTCATCATAAACAAATACTAATTCTGCTTCATAATCATCTTCCTATCCTTCAACAATACTATAGGCAATAATTCTAAGTAGGTGAATATGCTAAATAAGCAAAACAGACTGATTTAGACAGAGACTCTTGCTTCTGAGCCCTCTCTCCACACATCAGTTTCCCTACGTATTCTGAGGGCCAATCATAGGAAGATCAGCAGCAGGCAGGGGCAATATTTAAAAACATCCCAGTGGGGCTTCAAGATAGCATACTGGGTTGTAGACTTGGCCAAGGTCCCTTTGGAGTCTGTGATTCCAAACTACTCATTGACTCTGTGCCTATCAAGATAACTTCTAAAATTCCATCTCTACCAAACAATTTTCCCATAGTGGTTTTATTGAAAAAAATAACTTTGGTTTAGATGGACAAAGTGGGATCTCCCTGAGTCTAAACCAGATTGGGAGGGAAACACTGAAACATCAGGAACTCCTAGCAGAAATCTAGAGTCTCTGTCCCTTGGTCACTTGATCTGAAAAGTGTGGGCTGAGCTCAGCAAACTTCTCAGTGTCAATTCACTCTGAAATTCTGATTTCAGGATAGGATTGCAGCCCTTTCTGGTGCTAGGAACAACAGGAGGCCACAAATAAACACATGAGAAGCACCATGTCTTCAAAAGTGTGCTATGACTGTGTGACTTTTAGTGCTGGTTACCTCTAAGAAAGGGCTGGAGGTGAAAGGCAATGATAAAAGAAAACAATCATATATTAGGATCAATAGGTGCTCTCTGCTTTCTCTACTAAAATAGTGACTTTAAAAAAATGGTCAAAGATGTGTCTTTGTCCACCAGAAACATTCAGAAAAGGATTCATATGTGTCTTAAAGACAATGATGCTCTATATCAGTGATGCTATTTTCTTTGGGGTCTCAGAAATCATCTGGACTGCTGGCTGCTACAGCCATCTTTCCTTCTAGATAGCATACACATTTCCTCCTTGTTTTCCCCAGAGAGTGTTAATTAGCACCATGTGGGTCCCATACTTGCTGTGTAGTTGTTGTTGTTGTTAGGTGCTATCGAGTCATGTCCAACTCATAGAAACGTGCATAGGATTTTCAGTGGCTGACTGTTTTGGGATCGCCTTGGGAGTAGATTGCCACATCCTTCTCCCATGTCTGTGGTGCTGGGAATCAAACCCAGAACCTCAGAGACTGCAGAGTGGCACTCTACCAGCTGAGCTAAATTCCAGCCCCAGTTGTTGTTGTTAGGTGCCATCAAGTCCGTGTCACACTCATAGCAACCCTACATACAACAGACGAAACGCTATTATTAGTGCTTCTCTGCTATTCATAGGGATTTCAATGGCTAATTTTTTGTGGGGAGTGCATTGCTAGGTTCTTCTCTCAGGCCTACAGCACCTGGTGTTCCCAGGCGGTCTCCCATCCAAGTACTAACCAGTTCTGACCCTGCTTAGCTTCTGAGATCTGATGGGATCGGATGCCACAGTGGTACAGCTGCAGGCTGCTGTGTAGAGGCTTAGATTATTTTAATATTCCAAAAGTAACAAAGGTAACTAGAATTTAAAAAACACAATATTACCGCCAATAAAACTTTCTGATTTGTTCAATTTTGTAAGACAGTTATTCTCTGAAACTGAAAAAACAGTGTTAAATTTTAATGACATTTGAAAAAAACATTTAGTATTAACTTCCAGCTTTATAGTCTAACTAATCCCACACCAATAAAATCTTAATCACCATAAAGAACTTCACACACACACACACACACACACACACACACACACACACGCAGAAAGTTTATTTATATACAAAAGATATTACATCTTTGGGCACATATTTATAAATAGACCCAAAGAAACATTCATAGAAATGTTAATGATTTCCATAAAAATCCTCACATACTGCATGACACTTGCATATAACATTTTAATTAATTACCTATTCACAAAACACTTGGGTACTTGCACGCTTCAGCATGATTAATGCAGCATTAGCGTGAGGACACAGTAAAGATTGTCTCATAAACCTCTCCTCAAGATGCTTCACATTTGCAGTGCACCACAGCTCAGTAAATGACCCAGCGGCCTGGCAGATAATGCTCCAATCTGTTCTGCACAAGATCTGGCCTCTTCCGGCCCTGTTTGATTTAGGCCAGATGAGTCACATGGGAGATCCTCAGGCTATGAGGAAAGATAGAACCAGAGCATGTGGCACTTTGCAGCCCCTAGAAGCCAATTCAAAAATAGACTCATGTGTGTCCTTCCTTCCTCCTGAACAAATGCTGGGATTGCAATTGCTATGGAGAAATAACTCTGGCAGAGGGGAAAAAAGCAGAGTTAAAGTTTTCTTTCTTAATAACTTGCATTTATTCATGCCTACTGTGTCCTAGAATTGTGCACTCTGCAGACATTACCTGATGTGTTCTTCAAAAATCCCTATAATATATGGATGAAAAAATTTTTTTTCTGAGGGAAAACTTAGAAATCAGAGACATAAATGTCAGCGGTCTAATCTCTAGTTTTGTACCTTCAAAGCCTGAGCCTTGCCTCGCCTTTTAGGAATCAAGGTTGTTGTTGTTGTTGTTGTTAGGTGCTGTCGAGTCGTGTCCGACTCATAGTGACCCTCACAGGGTTTCCAATGGTGGATTGTTTTGGGATTGCCTTGGGAGTGGATTGCCACATCCTTCTCCCATAGGAATCAAGGTAGGACATTTAAATTATCCTGAGAGGTTTTTATATTTCTAATTGACTCAAGAGGTTTCTAGAACCTCTCTCATCCACTCATCCCAACTATGCAAACAGCTTAGAGGGAAGAATCTTCATGTGGCTGAACACTCAAACATCTGTGAAGTTATGGCATAGAACCATTGGGTTAGGGCAGGGAATGAAGGCTAGACCAATCTAAGGGTTGCTGGCCATTAAAGGGTCCCAAAGAAAAGAGAGGAAAGAGGAGGGTAAATAATTGCTAGAACTTTCTCCAGCTACCCTGTACCATGTAATAGACATTGGTAGTTTCATGTTTCATCTGTTTTGTTTTGTTTAGTTTTTCTCTACAACTTTGTTTGGGTGTTCCATGTTGGTGGAATTGTGTTCCAAGTTGGTGGAACTCACTGTCCCATCTCCCCTTACCAAAGCTAAAACTGGAGCTCCCTCCTTCCACAGTACCAAGGGGCAAGAGCACAGATATGAAAGAGATTGTCTTTACCAAGGGGCCAGGGCTCTGCCAATCAGATATTTGTGCCTACACTTGAATTATGAAGGAAAACTGAAAGGCTAGGCCACATTTACTAGCAGCAGCTACAGTAGTGTCTGGTGGCAGTCACATCTTTGTCTAGAAGTGTCAAAGTCCTGACTTTAATGTCCCTACCAAAAATGGGAGACTACCTTCTCAAGACCTGCTGGTTATATGCCTTTTTCAATGTGCTTCTTCAACTCCCATCAGTTCTGTGAGCTGCAATCAGTCATCAAAAAGGAATTTCTCTGCTTAAGGCAGCCAGGATTCTTTTCTGCTGCTTGCAATCCAGCAAATGAGTGAAACCCCCAGGATACATACATTTGCACACATGCACACCCCCGCCCTGTGGTAAACTATACTATCTTTCAGATATATTGACCAGACAACCATAAGATTCCTCCTCAGCTACACTAACTTTAGACAGGCTTTCTTTTGACTGTAAGTCTCTTAAAAGCCACTTGCTTCAGAAAACGAAATGCTTTCTATGCCTTTTTGACACGTAAATCTAATCCCAGACTCTTGCTAGTTTTGCCACCCAGAAATGTCTTTCTTGAGGACCTGAGAGCCATCTATTGGAAGTATAGTTATCAAGAAAACAGGGGTGCTTGTGGGAAGATAGGAATCTAAGCTAGGTGGGCATTTTGTTTGAAATTTTAAAACTACCCCTTGTCATAAAGATGTGACAAAGTTTAGTTTCCCTTTGAGTACAGCCAATTAGCAGGTACAGATGGTCGGTGAGCCCCACTCCAGCTCTTAAAAATTCCGGTATCTTTTGTTTCAGTAGAGTTGAGGTTAGATCATGTTTTGGTCTACCTTCCCTATTATAATAACCTTGAGTAAAGTCTTCTTGCCTGTTTAATTTTGGTGCAACTTTTGCTTCAACAATATTCACTGCCCCTCCCTAAGGAAGGATTGTGTTTCTCACTCCCACCAACATAAGGTTTGGTCCACATACTAGCTGTGGTCAATGAAAAGTGAGCAGAAAGGACAGGCCACTCCCAGGTAAGGCTTTAGGAATTAGCCTAGAGACTGATGGTCTCTTTTTTATTTTCTCAGGGCTCTTTCCTGCAAAAAGACTCATTCACTGGCTTAGGTTCATGAGTGAAGATAACAAGAATACAGTGAAAGTTGACCCATTTGTGTATATGGAGCATGAGCAAGAAATAAATCTCTATAGTTGTGAGTCATTAAAATTTTAATATCACTAGCCGGTTGCGGTGGCCCATGCCTGTAATCCCAGCCACTGGGGAGGCAGAGGCAGGAGGATCTCAAGTTCGAGACCAGAAGTAGTCTGTGTAATTTAGCGAGAACTTGTCTCAAAAAAAAAAGTATAAAAATGGACTGGGCATGCAGCTCAGTGGTCCAGCATTTGCAAAGTATGCAGGCACGAGGCTCTGGGTTCAATCCCCAGGACCGCAAAAAAAAAAAAAAAAAAAGATTTTAATATCACTTGTTGCCCCAGAATAGCCAGCAATCTTGACCAGTAATATACCTTTTCTGGTGTCTGGCCTATAGTTTGGACTTTAAATGTCCCACAAAGGCCAACCGTTAAAGGCTTAGCTCCCACTATGTGGTGTTATTGGGAGGTGGTTGAGCCTTTAAGAGGTGGGACCTAGTGAGAAGAGGTTAGGTCATTAGGGCTATACCCTTGAAAGGGATATTGGGATCCTAGCTCCTTCCTCTTTTCACTTCCTGGCCACCATGAAGTGAGCAACTTGTTCCACTGTGCATTCCCTGCAGTGATGTTCAGCCTCCCCACAAACCCAAAAGCAATGGGACCAATCAACCATGGACTAAAATTTCAAAAACTATGAGCCAGAATAAGCCTTTCCTCTTTTTCAGCTGATTATCTCAGGCATTTGGTTACAGTAATGCTAAGCTACCTAACATACACTACGAAAGGGAAATTCTGGAATGAACCAATTATTTCCTGGAAGCCTGCCTTTTGGTATTGACTTTTATAAACTAAGGGATCTCCCAGAGCTTCAGAAGTCTCCTAGGAATAAAGGGTGAACTATGGGGCTTCAAAAGTAGCATATGTAGTACACAAAGACAGGTAAGCCTGTGGGAACAAGAGGCCAGCTGAGACTTCTGGACAATTTCAGGTGATGTTTCAAGGAAGCCTTTTCTCAGTATTCCTTAGAATACTCTGCTCACATTTCCTCTGAAAGAATTTGGAAAAAAATTATATAACCTTATGTATTTTTAAATTGTCACCCACTTTTTTCATTATAAGTTTAGAATTTTTCATAAGTTAATTTTTTGTTAAAAAAAGGTATTGAATAAAATATTCAATGACATATTGAATATTTTATAATACAAAAATAAGGTAAGGATTGACTTTGGTTGAAATTAGTATTTCATGATCTGCTTTGATATAGTAGGTTTTAACTATCTTATTGAAGAACTCCACTGAATCCTAAAGGAACCACATGAAATGTGCATTTGTGGTTCTACCTAATATATCTTTAAAACTTTGTTAATCCTGAAAAACATGGCTATTACTTCTTAAGTAATTGATACCACTAATCTACTTTGCAAAGTCAGGCTTCATCCTTATCAGAAACACCTATGATCAGAAAGACAGGAAGCCCACAGAAAAAGTCTTCTTGATTGATCACTAAATGAGCCTTCCTCCAAAGCTAGTATTTCTAATCACCCTTTTTTTTTTTTTTTTTGTACCTGGGAAGTTTACAATTCTAGGACAAATGTCACATATTAACACTTAAGATGGGTGAAGGATAGGTCATTCTTTCATAATTTAAGAGAAGGAATATGCAAAGCAGACATTTGTTCAGGCAATTTTGGAAAATAATAAATATGGAAGTTGAGAATCTTGAAAGCAGCATGATACCTCAAACCCTTAAAACTATCCATGCCTGCATAACTTGAAAAGTGTGCCCGCCCCTGTGAGAAGAATGTTTTATGTACATGTGGATATAGCTGGCATGTATGTGACAAGGAAGCAGATGGGTAGGCTAATTCTAATGGATGCTTTCTGGAAGCTTTAGGAGGAAGCCTAATCCCATTTGAAGTAACTCTTCTCCAAGATCAGTGGACAAGGTCTCCCTACAGTGGTATCTGCAGCAGCTAAGTAAACACCAGGGATCACTCCTGGGGTATCTCTGAAGACTGAGAACTCAAATCATGTATCTTAAAATGCCAACAAGATCATAAAATGTTTCCCCGGTTTTATACATATTTAAGAACTCCTGGGTAATATATCTAAACTCTACTATTAAAAAGACCCCTGCTAGCAACTATACTTTTGAATAAAAAACTGTCAACATTGGCAGATTCAGAACTTCTGCTGGGAAGAATTTACCACAACAGAATGATCTAAGCATAGAATTTCATGCAGTGGTACTGTAATAATGATGTATTCCCAGGCTGTAGGGGAAAAGTGTCTTCATTAAGCCATGGACACATTCAACATCATTATAAATATCATTATAAATTAATCCTACAGTATTATTTCAATGCTATTTTCTGAACAGAGCACTAGAGTTCAACATACCACTTGGGGCAAGCACCAAGGAAAATATTGTATGCTCTCTGATTTTTAAAAAATCTATCTCAGATTTACACACTAGAATGTACTGAATGACACTGAAAAAATATTGTACTTTTAGATCCACTGCCCCATGAAAGTATCATGTTACTCTACACCCCAAGAACAACTCCATAAAACCAGAAACTTCCTTCATTTCTTAAGAATGGGTGACAATGATGATTCTAGCCTTGGCAGAAGTTTAGAGTCATATCCAAAAATAGAGGTTTATATGTATTGTCATGAGAATTCCTTATTTGCACAATTTAGGAGCCATGATGATTTAGTCATACATTTCTTTTGGGAAGGGGAGGGTAGAACAAAAACTTTAAAAATAAAAAAAGACTGTGTAGAAAAACATTCATAATAACTAAACATAATGGTTAATTAACATATCAAACACAAACTAAACACAATCCAAACACAAAACATGAAAAAGAATTGCTAGACAACATGAAATGTGTTGACTTTCATCTTCACTGTGATAAAATTTTAATGGGGCAGACCTCTTTGTACCACAGTCAAAAATTAAGTAAACCACATAGTTAAGCCACATAGTACAATTGTATATCAGATAGAATTCTTCCCACTACATTTATTGTAATTTCTATTGTACCACGCATTTGAGTTTCTTCACATATTGCCTCTGTGCTTTCTCATTCCTACTTCTTCTTTGACTTTCTGGACTTAAAGTTTCTAGTACTGGGTAATAATGTCCACACAGATACTACTCCAGCATCTCCAACCACAAAGGTTCAAATCATACTGAAATTTTTGCCCATACCTTTCTGTTTCTTCCTATAGTCAACAGAACCATCACTTGTGTATTTGTTCTCTTAGAATCCTCCTCAATTCTTTCATTTTTATGCTCTATATCCAGACATTTAATCAGTGCTCCAAGATTCTCGCATATTCAACACTTTCTTTTATACAAGGTGAGAATCTCTAATCTGAAAATATCAAATCCAAACTGTTCCAAAAGTCAAAACTTTTTTGAGTTCCAAGACACCACAAGTGGATGATTCTACACCTAACCTCATGTGGCAGGATGCTGTCAAACACAGGTGTACCAAAAATACTGTCAAAATATCTTTCATCCCAAGAGTATAAAGTGTATATGAAAGACAGGTGAATTTCATATTTAGACTTGAATCTTGTCCCCAAGATATCTTATTATGGACATGCAAATATTCAAAAATCAAAAAAAAATCTAAGATCATAAATACTTCTTCTCCCAAGCATTTGAGATAATGAATACTCAACCTGTATTCCTTTTATTCCATTTTCTCCTTTTTTGTCTTTTCACCTTCTGTTCTTTCAAATCATTAGATGGATGTTGGATGGAACTTATAAATCCATGCTCCATGTCTCTTAAATTTTCCATCATTTTTTCCATCTTTATGTCTGTGCTATATCTGGAAAAATTCCTTAGTTTAATCTTCCAAATCAGTGGTTTAAGATCTCCAAATAGATTCTTTATAACTGCCCACCCTTATTTTGTAAGTCCTTATTTTTTATAAATGTGAAGCTATTTATCACCCCGACATTACTATATATTCTCATTATGAAGTCTTTTTCAGATTATTCTATATCCTATTTCCTGTAGAGCAAATCCTACCTAAAGAGCAATAAAACGTATTTGTAGAGCCTCTACTCCCAAAAGAAGATAGGACTCTATGGTAAAGATCTTAGTAGAAGCTATAAACATGTTTTCCTTTTCCAACCTATTTCACACTACAACTCTTCACCAGCCCTACCCTCTAGCTAACCCAGCTACTCAGAGAATCTTTGTAATTTCACATATCCTGCCTCTATTGAAGCTACTCATTTCACTTTCATGTCCCATTCACTTGCCAAATCCAGATAAGATCCTACTATGTCGTTTTGATAGCCTTGGATATGTTATAAACATTTCATTAACTGAGCCTCCATAGGTTGAGCATCCTTGATCTGAAAATCCAAACCTTAAATGCTCCAAAATCCAAAACTTTGAGTGCCAAAATGATGCCACATGTGGAAAATTCTACACCTAACCTCATGTGAGAGGTTACAGTGAAAATCCAGATGCACTTTTAAAAATATATATAATTACCCTCAGGCTATGTGCACAAAGTATATATGAAGCATACAGGAATTTTGTGTTTAGACTTGGGTCCTATCACCAAAGTATCTCATCATGTTTAGGCAAGTATTCCAAAATCCAAACAAAATACTTCTTGTCCCAAGCATTTCAGATAAGGAATACTCTACCTGTATAACCCATATGCCAATTGGTGTACTTGAATCTGATCCTGCCTTAATGAATCCCCAACTAGGTCATAATATCTTGAAGGCAAAGGTTATGATTCTTCTCCATATTTCAAGCAGCACCTAGTACAATGCCCAATATATAATAGGCACTCCGCAAGTTTTTAAAATAGATGCCTTGCTCCATTGTCTAGAAATATATTTGGCAAATATATATTCATAAAATCAAATTCACGGAATTAAATAATTAAGTTTAAGGGAAATGGACACAACCAAAGGTCAGTATTATAACTTTCAGTTGCAAGAAAAAAAAAAAACATTTCTTCTTGAGATTCTGAGCCTGTATCAGTCTCAAGTACCCCATGACCCCCTCTGAGAAGTCCCCAGTGGATAGCCCAGCCCTGTGGGTTCTGTTGCTGGTTTATAAGCCTCTCTGTTGCATTTATATCCCTTCAGTGTGACTGGGCATCCATGTGCCCTACTAGATTACATACCTTTGGGAGCAGAGAATATAAAAAGTATGTTGGCTAAATGAATGGTTAAATACCATTGTTTCCCTCATTTGTCCTCAGAATAGCCCCAGGCTAGAGGGAAAGCAGTTGTTATTCTCATTTTCTAATAGGTAAACCAGAGTAAGTAGAAGTTGAATAAACTCATGATCCAGGAGAAAGGAATTTGGTAGCAGAATTGAGGTCGTCTTAAAAATTTTTAGCTCTATTTTCTTCTCTGTGTTGGGTGTTTTTTTTAGTATACAAAATAATGTGCTTCACTATGATATTTTCATACACACATATCATTGTAGCCACTCAGCCACTCCCTCACTACCTTCTCATATCCCCTCTTCATTTCTGCTGGTCCTTTCACCCCCAAATACCCCTTCTGCTTTCATGTCATATATTTTTTTAAATCGAGATTATGCATATGAGGGAAGATATCTAACATTCCTATATAATATGAAGTGTCTATGGTCAGCAATATAAGAACAGGACAATGTGACTCTCTTTACATAAAGGAAACAACCATCACAGTAGCATAATGAATAAAGCTGGCCTTTAAACAACCCACAGACTTCTGTTCTGGACCTACCCTCAATTCAAAGAGATTCTGGAATATACTTAGTATTATAAACAAAATAGTCATTCATACACTGATCAAGACAGCAAAATGATTTCAAGGTACTCAGGGAAACCAGATGAAGTTAACCTCTTCAAATAAATTTAAAAAGCTATAGCCATCATTTAGTGTATATTAATTTTTTCCATTCTCAGCATTTTTCATTATATAGTGTCCTCTACTATAAACAAGAGGTTGCAATGAAAATCTCACATAGCTATGTAGAGTCTAAGTCATTATTGCTATTATTATTCATTTCACTAGGTATTTATTGAATGTTTACTGTATGTCAGGCATGTTACTAAGAATTACATAAATTATTTCATTCAATTCTAGTAAAAATATTATGATATAGTTGTTATCATTCCTCCACTTTTAAAATGAGAGAGTGTGGTCTTACAGAGATAAAGTAATAAAACATGGCCAAGATCATACAGAGCATGAACTGAGACTTATTCCCTGATCCTTCTGGTGTGACAGTCATGGCTCTTATACATTATGGACACTGTCCTTCATTTGATTGACTGTTCTCATGTGTTTGACATATTGTCAGGTTGAATTATATATGAAATGGCTATTTTTGTAGACCAAAAATGGTCAAAACGTTCAAGCTACCAGAAAAAAACTTCAGATATTAACATCTGCAGCTCTTGTCTTCTTGCCAATGTATTATTTGATTTCTATTTTGTGCAGTACATTTACTTAACATCTGCTGAAATTATTATTACAAATTACAACCTAACAAGTAAGATACAAACACCAGTCAGTCTTTCAAGTTGTTTCCAAATTCTGATCTCAAACCAACTAGATGTTTATTATATGAAAAAAGTACTAGAAAGACTTGACCAGGAATTTGTTCCCTAAGTAACCATTTCCAGATCAGCACATGAGAGAGCTATGGATGATAATCTGTCTCTACAAACCTGCAATGATTTACTACTGTTGTATCTGCATTCTCTTTAAAATGCAAACAAAAATACTAACTAATTCCAAGGAAAGAGAATAAGATGAAATAAATGATATTATTTCTCCCTCAGGCAAAAAAAAAAAAAATTGAAAACCAGCCACACATGCAATCCACTTTCCCTCTTTTTACCTTCATTGTCCCTGTCTTTACTTCCTACCCACAGGGAAACGTGTCTTGCTTCTTCAAGAACAAATCCTCCCATTCGTGTCCTTTACTCCAGTCTCTGCCACCTCTTCTGGAGTCTTCCTCCATAAACTTTCCCCTGTCTGTATCCTCAACTTCTGGGTAGCCTACTGAACCAAGCATACACACATGCAACACCTTTACTCAAAACTGTTTCTTGGCCAGATGCATTGGCCCACACCTATAATCCCAGCAACTCAGGAGGCAGAGGCAGGAGGATTGTGAGTTCAAGCCCAGAGGCAGCCTGTGTAACTTAACAAGACTTTGTCTTAAGATAGAAAACAAAAAGAGCTGGGGGTGCAGCTCAGTGGTAGAGCACTTGCAAAGTATGTGCGAGCCCCTGGGTTCAACCCCCAAGTACAGCAAACAAAACAAAACAAACAAAAAAAAAACCTCTGTTTCTTTCCTTTCTCTTCTCTTCCTTCCTTGTGAAAATAGACAAAGTGATACCTTCAACCTGTGCTTCCTCATCTTCCACTCATTCATCATCCCAAAGCAGCGTGGCTTTTGTCTCACCTCTCTGGAACCACTCTTAGCAATGTCACCAGTGACCCCCTACTACGTGGGTGCTCATCTCACCCTATTCAGTCTCTCCCTAGCTTTGAGTCAGTGTTATCTGCAGCCTCTTCCAGCACTTTGTCAGGGACTCATCAATACTAATGGGCTGGGATTTAGCTCAGTTGGTAGAGCGTTGCGCTGCAGTCTCTGAGGTCCCGAGTTCAATTCCCAGCACCGCAAAAACGGGAGATGGACAAGGACCTGGCAATCCATTCCCAAGGCAATCCCGAAATAGTCAGCCATTGAAAACCCTATGAGGGTCACTATGAGTTGGATACTGACTTGACGGCACCTAACAATAACAACAACATCAATACTAAACTTCCCTGGTTCTCTTCCTACTTCAGTGATTGTTCTCCACAGCTTCTTGCACTATCTCTTATCACCATTCATACTACCCAAGCCATTATCTCCCCACACCAGAATTCTCATCCTGGATGGTCTAGAGCTTTCATACCTTTATGCAATTATTTCCCTAAGTTGAGATAGCACTTCCCCTTCAGATTTCCCTTCATGTGTCACATTCTTTCTCTAATCTTCCTAAAAACACTCATTTCCTCCTCAATGTTCCCCAAGTACTTTGTGTATACCAGGAAGGCAGCACTTACCATTTTGGTATCCATGGTAACTTTATCCTCTTGTCGCCCTTCACTTCTGCCTCTACCCTCATTGTTCCTTAAAGAATGGGACTGTGTGGCACCCAATCCCACCCAGTGTCCCACCGAGCACTAAGCTAGTGACTGGCTCCTCAGAGGTCTCAAAAGATGTCAGTTTCATGGAGTTTATCTGATAGGTTGCAAAGTATGTGCGAGCCCCTGGGTTGGCACAACCTATCATTTATCTGATAGGTTTATTTGTAATCCTGGTTAGGGGATAGACCTGATATTATGGGGATTTTTTAGTCCCTTTTAACAGTAGTAATTCAATATATAAGACAAACAAATTCAAGAGGTAATTAATATAACAGTTTTTTCCTGAATTAAGTGTTTTCACAAAATATGACCCTTTAAGGTTCTTCACAGAGAAATTTACCTGCACTGAACAAATAAAACAAAATCTCTTGAGAACACCAATCAGTTTTCCAAGTCAGTCAACTGCTTACTGCCGCTTTCTTGACTCACACTTTTAAAGTCCAAAATGACAAATTATCTCACAGGTGCCTGAACAAAATACTTCATCACTCTCTGAAATGTCAGTGCTGATGCCTATTCCTACTCAGTTTTGCCTCATTTTAAATCAATAGAAATATCTCTTCCTGTCAGCTTATATTTTGTTTTATAAAACTCTTTTTCTCCTTGTTTTCTAGGATATAATTTCTTTGATGAGCTTCTTGTCATTTCTAAACCTTGAGGAATTAAAATCTCTATAATTTTATTATCCCACTGAATGATAAGGGGAAGAAATGAAGCTGCAAGGAAGATGGCAATAAAAAGGAACCTGGAGAAACCATAGCCAAAGACTTTTCCAAAAGTAACATTCACTAAATGGCATCAAATACTAAAGTAATAAGAAAGTAGATTAGTGATTAAAGACCTCATTATCTAACTTTAATCCCCATCACAGCCCTGCAAAGTCAATGTCATTATCCTTGTTTAACAGATTAATAATAGAGATTCAGAGAGGTTTAGTAACTGCCCCCAGGTCACCTAGGTAATGAGCAGTAGCCCTCTGCCATATGTTACGGTGACCTCTTAGAATTTTCTGAGGAAATTTGACCTGCCTGAAAGTGCCCCTGCTGCTCATTGATATACAGTTCCTGGTCAGGCACCATTATTCCTATAAAAAAATGTCAATCCTATATTCTGCTGGTGTTTATGCTATGCCCTATGCTATGATCCCTTCATACATTTTTTTCATTTAAATACTGAATGAGTCATGAAAAGACAGTTATCAAACCATTATATAATGAAATAGGAATGGGGTAGTATTATCTTTACAGATAAGGAAACAAACACTGTTGCTTTCTTTGCTGTCAGCATGGCCAATGTTTCCCTAAATCAGTAGGATCTTGCCTACCACTATCACCAGGAACTCAGCTCTACCATTCAGCAATTTGGTGGTAAAAGTCATAGTTAATCCTATTGATCTTCTAGGTATTCTAAAATTAGAAAGTTGGGTACCTCTCACTCCAGATTTCCTGTAGAAATCCCTGTCCTCACCAATCCATGTTTGGGTTTTCAGGGTTCTTATTGCCCCTGGTCTGTACTGAGGTCTGTAAGAAACTTCAGGGTACAGAGATAAATCACCCATGCTCAGACATCAGGCTTCTGTGTACCAGTCTCAGGTCAGCCATTTACTAAGAGAACTGGAAGAGTCACTTTGCCTCTCTGTTTCTCAGTTTACTCAGCTATGAAATGGGAGTGGTATCTGTGACTATGTTGTTGTTGTTGTTGTTAGGTGCCATTGAGTCATATCTGACTCATAGCGACCCTCATAGGGTTTTCAATGGCAGTTTGTTTTTTGGGATTGCCTTGAGAGTGGGTTGCCACGTCCTTCTCCCATTTTTGTGGTGCTGGGAATCGAACTTGGGACCTCAGAGACTGTAGAGCAGTGCTCTACCAACTGAACTAAATCCCAGCCCCTGTGACTATTTAGCAAGTTAATATTTGTAAATCACTTAGAATCTAATAGCCTCTACAATATAGTAAAATTCAATAAATATTAGCTAAAGTATTGGCGTCCTATGTCATCTGATCTAAAAAGCTAAGCAGGATCAGGCCTGGTTAGTACTTGGATGAGAGGCCTCCTGGGAATACTGGGTGTTACAGGCTTGGGAGAAGGATCCAGCAGCCAACTCCCAAAACAATCAGCAACTGAAAACTCAGAATAGCAGAGAAGCACTGTGAAGACACTTTTGGGTAGTATCTGGTTCACAATGAGTTGGACCTGACTCAATGGCACCTAACAAGATATTTTATAGATTGTTTGATGACTCGATATTGTAAGAATAGAGAACAGAAGGAAAATCATAAAAGTGTAGCTTACTGGAAGCTTATGGAAGAATTTGTTTAAAGGAAGGAGGAATTATGTGCCTGATCCTTCCAAAGGTTACTGAAACAGTTATCTTTGGGTTCAGCTCAAAGGAAGTCTTCAGTAAGCTTGTTAAAAAAGTTTCTATCACTCTGTGACTTATTCACCAAACAATGTAGCGTGTTTGTGATTCTACTCCAATTATTCAGAGGAACATACTTGGAAGACTAACTACAATCCTAAATTTCATATATTTTGACAGGAAAATAGTATGATAAATTGCAGATCAAGATAAACTAATTGCACTTATGTTGTTGGCCACAAACCTGGAAGTTCTTAGTATATGTGAAAATCTTTTTCCTGTCATCAGGTTTTTATTATTAAAAAGTCACTGCCATTCTTAATCTTCTATAAAAATCCTTAAACTTTTTTAAAGGAAAACTCACTAGGATAACATGGACATGAATTTTCATTGTATAAATTATCCCAATCAAAATTTGTATTAACCTCTGACATCTTCATCCTCCCCTAGTACTAAGTCTAGGGCTAATTAGTACCTACTTAAGCATTCAGCTTTTTCCCTGAAGGACAAGATAAACCTGTTCACAAGGAAAGAATATATTTGCCCAATGGTAAATCTCAATGAAGAGAGAATGGGTTTTTTATTATCATTATTTTATTTAAATTTTTGTACAAAATATGTTGCTGTTGTTAGGTGCCATCAAGTCGTACCCGACTCATAGTGAACCTCATAGGGTTCTCAATGTTTCCGGATTGCCTCAGGAGTGGATTGCCAAATCCTTCTCCCATTTTTGTGGTGCTGGGAATCAAACCCAGGACCTCAGAGACTGCAGAGCAGCACTCTTGTAGAAAGGGAAATAAATTCATGATACCACCTCTTTTAGGTAATCATCACTATTATTTGGGCTTTTCCTTCCATTTTTTCCCATGTATATTTTCATAAAACTTTAGTTTGGGTAAAGACATAATTTTATATTCCACTTTTTCAATTAACACTATTAAAAGCATTTTTCAAATTGGTACTTAGTTTTATTTATATCTAATATATATGTATTGACTATAGAATGTATAGCTGAATGATTAACCTAACCATTTCCATGGTCGTTGTTCGGTGCCATTGAGTCAGGTCCAACTCATAGCTACCTTCATAGGATTTTCAATGGCTGATTGTTGCTGATTGCTTCAAGAGCTTTGAGAGCTTCAGGAGCTTCAGGAGTGGATTGTCACGTCCTTTGAGGTGCTACGGATTGAACCTGGGTCCTCAGAGAGTGTGCAGCAGCACTCTAACAACTGAGCTAAGCCCCAGCCATAGTTGTTGTTGTTAGTTGCCGTCGAGTCAGTATCTGACTCATAGTGACCCTCATAGGGTTTTCAATGGCTGACTGTTTTGGGATTGCCTTGGGAGTGTATTGCCAGGCCCTTCTCCCATCCCAGCCAGCCATGGTAGTGAACATTAATATTGCTTCTAGTCTTCAGAATTTCAAATAACATTGTGGTGAACATTTTGTTGCATTTTTTTCCTATTATTTTCTTAGGTTTAATTTCCAAAGACAGAATTGGAGGTCTACATGTATAAATGTTTACATAGTTCTTGATGCATACTCTCTAACTGCCCCTGAAAGGACTGCATGAATTTTACTGCAATCAATATTCCAGGTGAGTGATCAATGTCACTAGATTCTGACTTTCTATATCAAAAAGTTTCCCTATCACAGTACACTAGAAAGAAAAATCATACTTCATTATAGCAATCTTTACTTTCATTATCACTGAGAACATTTTTCTTCTCATGGTTATTTTTCACGTTTCTTTGGTGAGTCATCTATTCATTATCTTTATCTGTTCATCCGTTAGAACCCTCATTTCCTTCACTGATTTATATGAAGCCAACTCTTATTCATAAAATTGTTTTAATACTAAAAATATTATAAAAATCCTTGACATTTTGCTGATGTTACACTAAGTTGAATAGTGAAATCACAGTCACTAATAAATGAAAACTTAAATATTGTAGAAACTCTTCACTACTGGGTCATGACATTACTTGAGGGATAATTTAGAGGGTTTAAAGGACTACTTTCCCTGGAACTTAGATATCTGTTGTAATTATAGCTATCTTTTGAAATTAAAATAATTTTTTTCAATTATAGTATACCAGCCAATTAAAGATAAATTGCCTTATTCCCTACCTTCCACTGACCTTCTAAGGCATTGTTGAAATGATTTGATGAATGGGAATAAAACTGATGATTCTGCCACTATAAAACTTATGCTTACATTAAATCTCAAATCATCTTGCATTACTATGCAAATAAGTACAGAGGTTCTTCAAAAAACTAAATGTAGATCTACCATATGATCCTGCTATCCTCCTCCTGGGTATATACCCAAAGGAATGAAAGTCAGCATACAATAAAGATACCTGCACACTTAGGTGCATTGCAGCATCTCTTCACAATAGACAAGTTATGGAATTAGCCAGGATGCTCATCAACAGAGAAATTGATAAAGAAAATGTGAGATACACACACACACACACACACACACACACACACACACAGAGTATGGTATATGTAGCCACATGGAACAAAATTATATCATTTGCGGAAAAATGAGTGGAATTGGAGATAAGCATATTAAGTGAAAAAGTCAAACCCAGAAAGACAAATATTGCATGTTTTGTATCATTTGTGGGATCTATATTTAAATAAATAAAAAATGGACTGGGCCCAGTGGTGCACGCCTGTAACCCCAGTGACTCGGGAGGCAGAAGCAGAAGGATCACCAGTTCAAGGCCAGAGGCAACCCGCATAACTTAGTGAGTACCTTTTCTAAGAATAAAAAACAAAAAATAAAAAAATAAAATGGACTAGGAGTACAGATCAGCAGGTTCAACTTCCTAGTACTAAAAAAAATAAAAATTAAGGCATGAAAATAGAAGACAGCCTATTTAGGGGAAGCGAGGAACAATGGGAGTAGGTAAAAGAAAAGAGGGTGAAGGGAGAATGAATATGGTCAAAGTACATTACATACACCTGTGAAGACGTTGTGATAAAACCCATTATTTTGTACAAATATACTCATAAAAATTATTTAGGCTTATTTAATATTAATATTACTAATCACAACTACTTACTGAAAAAACACAAAGTGTAAGATAGTATGCTGTTTTACGTAGATTATCTCATTTTACTTTCAGCACAAAACTTCGAGTCACATGTTAGCCTCCCTACTTTACCATTGAGAAAACACAGGTTCAAAATGGTTGTTGTTGTTAGGTGCCATCAAGTCGGTATCTGACTCATAGCGACCCTCATAGGGTTTTCAATGGCTATTTTGGGATTACATTGGGAGTGGGTTGCCAGGTCCTTCTCCCATTTTTGCGGTGCTGGGAATTGAACTCGGGACCTCAGAGACTGCCAAAATCAATCGGCAAGCAATGGGGTAGAACAAAAATTCAGGGCCTGTGTTCCTCATTGCTACACATCATCCTTATATTAATGCAGTCTTTAGCATGGCAGTATTGTACACTAATACCAATTAAAGGAAATTTAGAAACACATAACTTACCCACTTCATCTAGTGTGTGCACATATGTATATGTGTGTTGATATACATATATATGTACGTGCAGTAGGGGTGCCAAAAAATGTATACACATTTGAAAAAAATGTAATCTAAGTATTAACTTTCAAAGTTACATTGAATTATGGTACTAATGTGTAGTATGATGCTCACTCAAAAGATGGCATTAATAAAATGAATACTAGCACTACCATGCAACAGGCAGGACAGGCAAAAAATGGCAGAAGCACTGTTTTTGTTCTAGGAGTACAAGATGATTTTGAAGTGGTATCTCTAATTTAAGAACATTGTGGAAGTACAACAACAATGGAGGTGGGAGTATACAACAGAACCTCCAACATGCCTAAAAACTGTACACATTCATGATAAGTTTAAATGCATAGTTCTGTGTGTGATGTTTACAAGGAACAATCCAGAGGCCTCACACAGCAACAGGTCCGGCCTCTTGTGCTATGATAAACACTTTGAGCACCATTTGTAAAAGCAGAAGTCAAACATGACTTGCATTCATCTTTTGTTATCAGTATATATTGAGTATCACAATTTTAATAGAGCTTTTTCCTTTCTTAAAATGTGTATAAATTTTTGGCACTGTCTCTTCATATATATATATGCATATATGTATATACATATATATACACATACATATATATATGCATATTCTGGTTGGAAATTTCTCATCTGATACCTGCATTAACAAAGATTATCATCACTAATTACCTAAGTTTAGCTTATATAATTATTAAAAGTTAAGACATAATTTTTCAAACTTATAGTTTTAATAACAGAAATAACATTTATGTAAATCATATAAGATACTTAAATGCTTTGCTCATTTTTTATATACTTTGCATACAGAACATTAGGTTGACCAAGATAAATCATATGTCCTGGAAATTAATCCAATTATCACATTCTCTAATCATTTTCAGAGGAAATACAACCCATATCCCATAGAGCAGGGGAAATGAAGGATAAAAGTTGCCAGCTGATACTGGGGAGACCCTGAGTGGAAATCCAGGTGTCATCACCTACAACAGCTCCACACCCACTCCCCTAGGAAAACATACCCAGTATCCAAATTTAATAGGTTATTTTCCACATTTGTATATCTACACTCTGCTTTCTCTTGATTGAACTTGTGCTTCTGAACTCCTCTTGTGTGTTCTAATCAGCAACAACTCACTACCTGTAATAAGGGCTAACAGGCTCAAGGAAGCATCTTACGCCATAGTGGAGAATGTGAAGACATGCAAGACACCTACTCTGCCTTCCAGACATCTAAAATTTAGGGGATCAAGGTGTATGTGTGTGTTTCTACATGCTCACACTTGACAGATCTGTAAGTAGAGTAACACTATGTATAAATCACCAAATACAAGGTAAGGCAAGATAAATCCCTTAAGTCAAGTCCCCTCATGCACCTGTGGGTTCAAATGAAGATGAGAGAGTACCTGAATGGAGGAATTGGGAAAAGCCCTGAGAAATGATATTTCAGGTATCATTGAAAAGTGGTTGATATTTAACAGGTAGGTACTAGTCAGTTTTGCATTTCTATAATGAAATGCCTGAGGTGGCTACTTTATAGAGAAAAAGTTTCTTTGGCTCAGTTTTAGGGTTCAATACCCAAGATAAAGTGATCCCATTAGTTTGGTCACTGGTAAGTACTAGAGATGGTGGCACATAATGGTGGAAGCACGTCAGAGGAAGTAGTCACATCTCCAGCATGAGGATGGAAAAGGAAGAGAGAGACAGACAGACAGACGACAGACAGACAGACAGACAGACAGACAAACAGACAGACACTGGGGGCCCATAATCTCCTTTAAGGGGACACCTCCAACAACATAAGGTCCTCCCACCATTCCCATCATGTCCCACCACTTATGGATCCACAGTGCTTCACGATTCCACTATTCTTGGGGTCAAGCCTTTGGGAGACATTCAACATCAAAACCATGAAAGGAGAGGAAAAAGGGAAGGCATTTTAAAGGAAGCAACAAGTGTAAGTTACACTGAGAAGATATAATATACAGAGTATTTTTGGAAAATCATAGACAGCTGGCCTAGGTTAGAGCACAGAGTTTGTATATGAGAATTGTGAGAATGCAGAATGAATAGAGCAGAGCACCAAGCCATCGAAGCCCTTTATTACCAAAAAGGTAAGCTTTAGAGATTTAATTCAGAGAAGGCACTGGAGGTTTTAGAACAAGCAATAAGATCAGAAATGAATGTTAGAAATGGAAAGGATTACATAGAGAATCACATAGAAGCATACAGAATAGACTGGTGATAGAAAATGTAGGAAAAAAGCATGAAGGGGCCAACCAGAAATATACTCTAGGATCTCAGCTAGAAGCAGCAAGAATCTGAACTAGTGAGTGGCAATAATAACAAAAAAGGAGAGTTAAGCAACATTTTATGTCATAAAATCTCAATGATGTGGGAATACCTGTATAGAAGGGAAAAGGAAAGCCAAAGAAATGGCATCTTGATAACTGAGAGACCAAAAACAAAGTGCTCAAGAAAGATTGTTTTGGAGATAGCTGATTAAATTTTTTTGTTGTTGTTGTTGTTTTGTATTCTTTTTTTCCCTTTATTAGTAACTGATGATGGTGTACAAACTGATGATGGGGTACAGCAATGGCTTTTTCCATTATGCATCCTTTATATCACTTCCAGCAACACTTTCATCAACTCACAAAGTTTATAAAGCCTTATGGATAGTTTGTAGTTAAACTCTGATACTTATTTGGGTTATCTTCCCCTATTTTTCCAACATACTCATGACATTGTGCTGTTTACATTGAGACTGACCTCTTCCCCTTCATTCCTCCTCACTACCCTCCTCCTCATCCCACCTTCTCCAGTTTTCACTTTCTTCTGCTAGATCCCTCCCTCCTTCTTTCCACTACTTAAATTGTCCCTTCTACATTAAGTTTAATTGTGTATTTTTTATATTTCAATTTATGTATAGGATTTTTTTTCTTCCTTTAAGTATGATTCAGCACCCACATATGATTGAGAACATATGGTATTTCTTTTTGGGCTTGTGCTCATTCATGTAAGATCATGTTCTCCAAATCCATCCATTTTGCTGTAAATGACATTATTTCATTTTTTAATTGCTGAGTAGTATTCCATTGTGTATATGTACCATAATGTTTTATCCATTCTTCTGTTGATGGGCACCTGGGTTGCTTGTTATTGTGAATTGTTCCATTAAATATGGAGATGCAGGTGTCTCTGTAGTATAATGACTCATCTCCCTTTGGGTATATTCCCAGTAACGGTATAACTGGGTCATATGGCAGTTCTATTTTTAGTTTTCTGAGGTATCTCCATATTGATTTTCAAAGTGGTTGAACCAACTTACAGCCCCACCAACAGTGTAAGAGTGTTCCCTTTTCCCCACAACCTCGCCAGCATTTGGTATCATTTGTTTAATTGATCTTGACCATTCTTATTGGAGCAAGGTGGAATCTCAGTTGTTTTGATTTGCATTTCCCTAATAACTAGGGATACTGAGCATTTTTTTCATGTGTTTCATGGCCTTATGAACTTCTTCATTTGAGAACTGTGTATTCAATTCTTTTGCCAATTTGTGTATTGCATTACTTGTTGTCTTAGGAGTTGCTTTATTGAGTTCTTTGTAAATTCTAGAAATTAGCCCTCTGTCAGATATGTAGGATGTGAAGATTTTCTTCCATTCAGCAGGGTCTTCCTTAACTCTGTTGATTGCGTCCTTTGCTGTAGAGATGCTTTCTAATTTCATGTAATCCCATTAATCTATTCTTGTTGCAGTTTCCTGAGAAACTGGAGTCTTATTAATGAAATGCTTATTAGCATAAAGTCTTATTAAGGAAATGCCTGTATGTTGGAGCATATTGCCTATCTTCACTTCTAATATTTTTAAGATTTCTGGTTTTATGTTGAGGTCTTTTATCCATTTTGAGTTAACTCTCATTTATATTAAGAGGTGTGGGTCTGTTTTTAGTTTTCTGCAGGTAGAAATCCAAGTTTTCCAGCACCATTTGTTGAAGAGGCTATCCTTTCTCCAATTTGCCTGCTTTGCTCCTTTGTTGAAGATCAGGTGGCTATAGGTGCATTGGTGTATCTCTAGGTCCTCAGTTCTGTTCCACTGGTCTTCAGATTTATTTTTGTGCTAGTACCAAGCTGTTTTTGCTACTATAGCCCTGTAGTAAAGTTCAAAGTCAGGGATTGTGATCCTGCCTGCATTAGTTTTGAGGCTTAAGACTGTTTTGGCTGTAAGTGGTCTTCTGTGTTTCCAGAGAAATGTTGGGGTTACATTTTCTATTACTGTAAAGTCTGCCATTGGAACTTGAATGGGTATTGCATTGAATATACAGATTGCTTTTGGTAGTATAGTCATTTTTACAATATTGACTCTCCCAATCCAAGAACAGAGGAGGTCCTTCCACCTACTAGTATCCTCTGAGATTTCTTTAATGTTTTGAAGTTTTCCTTGTAGAGATCTGCAGGATCTTTGCTTGGATTGATTCCTAGGTATTTAAGTATTTTGGGGGCTATTGTGAAAGGGGTTGTAGCCTTAATTTCCTTATCTTCCTGCTCACAGTTGGTGTAAAGGTGGGCTACTGATTTTTGAGTATTAATTTTGCTTCCTGCCACTTTGCTAAAGGAGTAAATTAGGTCTAAAAGTTTTCTAGATGAGTTTTTGGGGTCATTTAGGTAAAGTATCATGTCATTAATGAATCAGAATAATTTAACCTCTTCATTGCCTATCTGTATCCCTTTGATTTCTTTCTCTAGTCTGATTGCTCTGGCTAAGACTTCAATCACAATGTTAAATAAGATAGGAGAGAGTGGGCATCCTTGTCTTCTTTCTGATCCTAGAGGAAATTGTTTCAATTTTTCTCCATTTAATATGATCTTGGCTGTTGGTCTGTCATAAATGGCCTTTATGATGTTAAGATATTCTCCTTTTATGCCTACCTTCTCCAGGGTTTTTATCATGAAAAGGTGTTGCAATTTGTCAAAAGCCTTCTCAGCATCAATCAAGAGGATCATATGGTTTCTGTTTGCAAGTCTCTTGATATGTTGAATTACACTGACCAATTTTTGTATGTTAAAACCAGACTTGCATCTGTGAAATAAATTACACTTGGTCATGATGAATGATCTTTTTAATCTGTTGCTGAAATTGGTTTGCCAGGATTTTGTTGAGATTTTTACATCTATGTTCAATAGGGAAATTGGTCTATAGTTTTCTTTCTTAGAAGTATCCTTACCCAGTTTAGGTATCAAGGTAAGAGTAGTTTCACAGAATGAGTTTGGGAGTGCTCCCTCCTTTTTCTGCTTTTTGAAATAATGTGAGGAGAACTGGTATTAATTCCTCTTTGAAGGTTTCATAGAATTCTGCTGTGAACCGATGAGGTCATGGCTCTTCTTTGTTGGGGGGACTTTTATTACCTTTTCTATTTCAATGTACGTAATGGGTCTGTTTAGTTTACTTACATCCTCTGTGCTTAATTTTGGTAAATCATATGTGCTAATAAATTTATCCATTTCTTCTGAATTTTCGTATTTTGGGGGAACACAGTTTCTCAAAGTATTCCCTGATGATTTTCTGGATTTCTTTGGAATTGGTGGTTACGATTCCTGTCTCATCTATAATTTGTTTAATATTGGCCTTTTCTTTTTTCTTTTGATGAGATTGGCTAGCGGTGCATCTATTTTATTAATCTTTTCAAAGAACCAGTTCTTAGTCTCATTAATTCTTTGAATTATCTTTTTAGATTCAAATTGGGATATCTCTGCCTGGATCTTGATAATTTCTTAGTGCCTCTTTTGGGATTGGTTCGTTGTTGGCTTTCTAGTGCCTTGAAATGTGTCATTAAGTCATTTATTTGGCCTTTCTCTTTTTGATGAAGGCACTCATTGCTATGAACTTCCCTCTTAGAACTGCCTTCGCTGTATCCCATAAGTTTTGGTAGTAGGTGTTTTCATCCTCCTTTGATTGCAGGAATTTTTTAATTTCCACTTTAATTTCTTCAATAACCCATTGATCATTCAGCAGTGTATTAGTTACTCTCCATGAATTTATAAAATTCCTGAAGTTTTTCTTGTTTTTGATTTCCAATTTTATTCCATTGTGATCTGATAAGGTACAGGGGATGATTTCTCCTTTTTATGTTTATTTAGGATAGTTTTCTGTACCAAAATGGGTCTATCTTAGTGAAAGTTCCATGTGGTGGTGAGAAGAATGTATTCTCATCAGATGGATGGAATATTCTGTAGACATCTGTAAGTTCTAATTGGTTTAAGGTACAAATTAAGTTCATCATTTCTCTGTTGATTTTCATTTTGATGACCTGTCTCTTGGTGAAAGTGGGATATTGAAGACTTCCATAATTATTGTGTCTTGTCCAATGCATTCCTTTATTTCCCATAAAATTTGTTTTATAAAGATGGGTACCCCTGCAGAATATATATTAAGTAATGTTATTGGACATTGAACAAGGGAGACAGGAGAATTGATGCTTTTGAATTTTGGTGCTAGAGATGATTATTGAATACACCATGGACTGCCAAAAGAACCAATAGATCTGTCCTAGAAGTGCAACCAGAGTGCTCCTTGGAACCAAGGATGGTTAGACTGTGTCTTACATATTTTGGACATGTGGCCAGGAGGAACCAATCCCTGGAGAAAGATATCATGTTTGGGAGAGTAGCAGGTCAATGAAAAAAAAGGAACACCCTCCACTAGATGGACTGACACAGTGTCTGCAACAATGGGATTAAACATAAATAAGATTGTGTGCCTGGCACAGAATCAAAGAGTGTTTCATTCTGCTGTACATAGGGTCACCATGATTCAGACTTGACTTGATGGCACCTGACAACAACAACAACAACAATTTTATTAGTTCCTGGTTGATTGTTCCTTTTAGTAATATGTAGTGTCCTTCTTTGACTCTTCTAATTAGTTTTGGATTGAAGTCTAATCTATCTGAAATTAGTATCATTGACTCCTGCTTTTTGTTGTTATTGTTTTCCTCCTGCTTGGTTTATTGATTTTCTACCCTTAATTCTCAACCTTTTATAGTCTTTGTGGGTTAGGTGAGACTCTTGAATGGTACATATCAAGGGCTTATGTTTTTTCATCCAACTGCCAGTCTATGTCTCTTAATTGGTGAGTTAAGATTGTTAATTAAGAGTAATTATTGAGAGTTTTTTATTGTTATGCATAAAGTTAGTACTTATTATTGGGTTTTGATTCATATTTGTCTTATTTATTTCTTGATTTCCTCTCATGTTGTTCATTTCTTTGATCTTCTATGTGAGGTTGTCTTATCTCCCCTGTATGTGGTAGTTGATTGAGGATCCCCTGTAATCCTGGCTTGGTGGCTGTGAATCATTTGAACATGACAATATCATGGAATGTCTTATACTCATCTATTTTGAAAGATAACTTTGCTGGATAATATAGTCTTGGTTGGAAGTTATTCTTTTTCAGAACTTGGATGATAAGTGTCTACACTTTACTAGCCTTCACTGTTGATGTGGAAAAGTCTGCAGTTATTCTAATGGTTTTGCCTTTGCAGGTCAGTTGGCACTTTTCCCTTGCTACTTTCAGAAGGGCTTCTCTGCTGTCTAAGTTAAGCATTCTGACTATAATGTGTCATGGAGAGAATCTTTTTTGATCTACTCTGTTTGGGATCCTGAATGATTCAGTTTTATAGGTATCCATCTCTTGCATCAGGTTTGGGAAGTTTTCATTCAATATTTCTTGCAATAAATTTCCTAATCCTCTTGTGTTGTTTTCTGCTCCTTCATGGATTCCCTGAATTCTTAGGTTTTGTTTTCTCATTTTGTCTTGGAGATTGTTGATACTATTTCATCATTCTTTCCACCTTGACTTGTGAGTAATATCTTGTACCTCTTCCTCTGTATAGAATGAAATTCTCTGTTCAGCCTCATTCTGTCTGAATGTTGAGGATTCTATAGAAATGTTTATTTCATTCAGTTTGCCTTGCATCTCAAGGGTTGCTGCTAGCTTTTAAAAAGTATTTTCTAGTTCTTTGGAGAATACAGATTCCAAATGAGATACCTTCTTCTCCAACATCTCAAGAGTAATGGCAGGGTTAGCTTTGATGTCTCTTAGCATATTTATAGTAAAGATTCTGAATTCTGATTCTGACATCTCTAGAAATAGTGATTGTTTGATATTATCTGTTGAGAAGCGTTGGTCTATGGGATCTTTGCATCCAGCATGTCCTTTAATGTTTTGTGTGTTTTTCTGCTGAGGCTTGCCCATTCCTTGTCTGGGAGTTAGGTTTCACCTTCTCCAAGTGTAAAGAGATTCTCCCTCTTGTCTTCCTTTGAGTTTGGGTAATGATGAGTTGCTGGTGCTTTTCTCTCTCTTCCATGCCCCATAGTTGGCAGCCTCAGTGCACAATGTCTAGGTTCTGCTGCAGACTCTGTATTCAGCATCGTCCCCTTCAGTTTCTCTCCATCCCCTGTGTTCCCAGTCTCTGCTTGGTCTACAGCCTACACTGTGTGTCTTAGGTTGTTGTGTCTGTGGCACTATTACTCTAAATCTCCAGCCCTACCCAACCCCAGATGAGCCTTGTTCTGAACTGGTTCTCCTAGGTTCAGAAAGCCATCAGCTTGTGTTGCTCTTTACCATGCCCTGGATTCTCCACCCCTCAGTTTCCATCTCTCCAGTTCATAGTTCCAATGGGACTGTGGGCCAGGGTGACAACCATCTCTACTTCTCTACTGGGGGACAAGAGGGGAGAGGAGATGGTGAAAAAAGAAAGAAAAAGAAAGAAAGAAAAAATGAGGAAGTGGAGTATACTGATACTGAAAATAATAAAGGGGAGATACTAATAGAAAAAAAGGAAATAAGAAAAAGAAAGAGAAGGCTACAATAAAGCCTAACAACAATCAAAATAAAAGAAAGAACAGGAGCCTCACTTATACACCTTCACAGTCTGCTTTTGCTCACTTCTTAGAGATCTCTCCCTAGAGCCCTTTACCTAGAGACCTTAGGTTTAACAGCCTTCTCTCCTACCAGCAGCAGTCATCAATCCTCTTAGAGACCCCCCCCCACTTCACTTCCCTTAGGCGAGAGTCCTTGCCTAGTGCTCCACAGTCTCTCTTTCTTGCCTGCTGCTATCAGGGGAAGCCATGCTGGGTCATTGCTCAGGTGTGTCCCTATACATACCTCCACCTACAGTCCCATTACCATTCTTCTCTTGTGTAAAATTTCCTAAGCAGTGATGACAGCTTCATTCTAAGATTTCTCAGTTCTGCTGCAGGGAAAGGGATTTTCCCTACTTGCTCTCTCACTGAAAGCCAGCAGGTCTTGGGAGGGGGGTTTCTGTAAAGTATCCCTCCAGCTGGGGATGATGGAAGAAAGTCCACACTAGTCTCTTGGGCTGGACTAGGTTTCAGGGTGCACTCAGTGATTGGCCCTGTGGGGTGCTCTGCCTGTGCTGCATTATCAGAGAGGTGGCATGTCCCCTGCCATCCTTCTAAGACTTCTGCCTCCCCCACAGAGCTTGCACACCAAAGTCTCAGCTCAGAGAAAGCAGCCCAAACAGAAGCAGCAGATGTCGGTGAGCCAGTGCCCAATTCCGCGCCCTCTTGCGTGTCCTGAGCCCCTCCATGCTCACTCACCCACCCACACTACATTTCTATAGAATTCTCAACATTCAGACAGAATGAGGCTGAACAGAGAATTTCATCCTGTATAGAGGAAGAGGTACAAGATATTACTCACAAGCCAAGATGGACAGAATGATGAAACAGTATCAACAATCTCCAAGAGGTTTCAGACAAAATGAGTAGTGTGGAGGGATGATGTTGTTCCACCCCCAATGGATCTCAGGCTTGTGCTCCCGTGTGGGACTCATGACCTACCACTCTCCTATCACAAACTGCACTGCCAGGACCTCTGTGGTGGGGGGATGGTGGGCACACTGCTGGCACCAGCCACACCTGGTGTCTGGGATTCACCAGTTGCTCTCTGTGGGTAGTGCTGCTAGTGTCTAATCAGCTGGATGTTGGTGTATTTCCAGGGCTCCGTCCTCAGAGGATCCAAGCTTCAGATGCCCATGTGAAACTTTCCCTGGGCCGTATGCTCTCCATACTCTGCAATCTGGGTAATGGGGGGTCATCTGCAGTGGTTTCTCTAGTTCTTCTTCACTTTGGATTCCAATTTCATTGACCCCCCCCCCCAGACTCTCTCCACTATCTGTGCAGTCCACGTTGTGTTGGAGGAATTGCTGGTGGGTTTCCTGGCCACCAAGTTCTGTGTACCTGATAATTTTTTCTTCCTGATGGAACAAATTTCCATGTTTCTGGTGGCACATTCTTATTGACCTGCTGTGCTGATTCCTTCTCCTTTTTAAAATTTTTCTGCAGTTGGTGGTATTTACCTAACCTGTGTTTTGTTTTTTTTTACCCCCGCCTCTTATCTAACTTATTAGTCTATCTGACTGATCAATATGAGTTCTAAGCCATTGTTTAAACTCTCCTGTTTCTCCAAGTCTCAAGGTGGATGTTATCTGTCAACCATCTTAGCCGATCTTAAATGGATTTTTAATATGGTAACTGCTAAGCATTGAACTTTGTCATCCCCCACCCTCCCACCAATAAAAAAAAGGATATGCTGGGGTCCTAACCTCCAGCTACCTCAGAATGTGACCTTATTTGGAAACAGGATTTTGAAGACATAATTAAAATGAGATCATATTGGATTAGGGCAGGCCCTTAATCCAATACAGGTGGTGTCCTTATAGGAAGAGAAGACACATAAGGCAAGAATGCCATGTGAAGACCCAGACATGAAGAGGGAAGACAGTCATGCACAGTGAAGGTAGAAATTGAATGGCTGCCTCTGAAAACTTAGGAACAACAAAGGTCACTGGCAAACACTACAAGTTACAAGAGGTAAGGAGTGGTCTTTCCTCATGGGTTTCAGATGAATCATTACCCTGCTCCTTGATTTAGGATTTCTGGCTTCCAGAACTATAAGACAATAAACTTCTGCTGTTGTTAAATCACTCAAGTTGTGGTACTTTGCTATGATAGCCCTAGGAAATATATAATAGTATCTTTAAAAATAATGTTTACTGGGCTTTTTTTATACTTACAAAACAGTCAACTATAATCTGTCCATCTAAAGATAACCACTCATGACACTGGGTATAAATCCACACAGATGGTGTGTGTGTGTGTATATATATATATATGTATGTGTATGATTTTAAAGAGATTTACATTATTTATACTATTTTATAACCAGGAAATATTTGTTTAGCAGACTGGTTAGTATTATATCACATGTTGTTGTTGTTGTTAGGTGCCCTCAAGTCGGTATCTGACTCACAGCGACCCTCATAGGGTTTTCAATGGCTGACTGTTTCGGGATTGCCTTGGGAGTGGATTGCCAGACCCTTCTCCCATTTTTGAGGTGCTAGGAATTGAACTCAGGACCTCAGAGACTGCAGCGCAGCACTCTACCAACTGAGCTAAATCCCAGCCCATTATATCACATAGATGGTCCATATTTTAATCAATGCCCCAATGATAATTATATTAGTATCTACACATCATCTACTTAGAAATGTGCTCAATTCATTAACTCTATGGCAAAAACATTGATAAATTTGCTATCCACATTTCCTTTTCAAGTTCTCCTTAATAACATGCATGTGTGTGTATGTACATATATATATATATACACACACACATATATATAATTACATATATATCGTTTAGTATATTTATATCTTTTACTTATATTCTTCATCATAAATTTTCTTCACATGCAAATGACAGCCAAGAATCAGAGTGCCCAAGAGGGTCTTTCATGGACATGTAGAGTAGAGTAACATGACAGTCAGAAAGTTGAAGTATCCTCTCAAAGTCAAAAGAGAATTACTGAATCAGCCAGATAGGAACTAAGTCTTGTTCCTAATGCTATTATTGCTCAAATACTGCTTTTATAACATAGGGACTATTTTTTAAGTTGATGTAGAACTTTATCTCAAGCTTCTAGATAAAATATAGAACTTTCAACTAGAATATAAATAGGAAATCTATTTCCATTTAAGTAACTTAAAAATAATTATAAATATTCCATCAAAACTTGACTACTAGCTGTTTCGTCACTGCTAGTGAAGCTAGTTGTATCCAAATAACTAGCTGTCTTCAGACAGCATCTTATCCTCCATGAAAATACATCATTACCAGAAATCAAAAGAAAAAACATAAGTTAATTTACAAATATCAGCATTTTCAGCTATGGATGAATAATTTTTGTAGCTTTTAATGCAAGTTTTCCACATTCTTCAAATCCCTGATTGGCAAATATAACACTGTGCCTTGTATTCTCTCATGGACCTAAAAAATGGCCTTTATGGGGGAGTATTAGGTATCTTTAATATATATTTTCTTTAGCTAACACAAATAAAATGTGCACATTTTAAATACAAGACCACAGTGCTGAAGTGAAATCATCTGATTTACTCTTCTCTATTGCTGAGTAACTGCCAGCCTAGGGACACATAGAATGGCTCTTCTCACTGTAGTCAGATCTGTAATTCTAAATGTGACTGCCAGACACTTTAACATGAGGTAAGTGCTTTTTCCTAATATAGGAAAGTAGGAAGTGACACTATTGTGACTGTAAAGAAAAGAGGTATGAAAATTAAGGCATAATGACCATAAACTAGTTACATAATAAAAATAAACTTTAAACTTTCATTTTGTGTCCTTTGACATAAAACATAATGAAGTAGGCACTAACAATCCAGAGTGATTTAAAAAAATCACTAAGAATAGTTTTCTACTGTAAAAATAAATGTTATTTTTAGTGCCTCAGAGCCAGAACCATCAATAATTGGCATTCTAATTTAAAAGTCACCAGGACCTGTTTATTTAAATGATCTTTGATCAATTCCCTGCCAAGTCTAGTTTGTTTCCCTGTCCTTCAACCACCTTGCTTCCTATTACCATTTCCAAATTAGGGATTATATTTATCATGAAGGCCAAATTTTCTCAAAGAACAAATAAATTTTGCTTTTTGTTACTGGTTCTTTTTGGGGTGTTTGCTTGTATCTAATAAAGAAGTTGTGTTTTCCCAGTCTTCCTTTTTTCTTGTACATAACTATAGGATGTTATGTAATTTTTTTGATGTATTTCACTTTCTAGCCCCTATGTTTTCTGGCTTTATCCTACATGTGATCGTTGATATACCTTGTTGTTGTTAGGTGCTATCAAGTCAAGTCCAACTCAGAGCTACCCTAGGTACAACAGAATGAAACACTCTCAACACTGTGCCATGCCTAGCATTACCGTGTGCTCTAATACTCATGTCTAATCCTTACTCTGGGCATTTCAAATCTCTAGCTCTGTGTGGCTATCTGGGTTTCATCATCCTGTTTTCTTCATCTTCTTGCCAGTCTCTTTTCTTTCTTTCTTTTCCTTCTCCTTCTTTTTTTTTTTTTTCTGTATCCCCAGCCGCTTTTACATTTTTATCTTGAGACAGAGTCTCACTAAGTTATGCAGGTTGCCTCTGGCTTCGAACTTAGGATGCTCTTGCTTTTACTTCCAGAGTCACTGGGAATATGGGAGTGCATCCCCGCACCTGGCTGCTTCTTGCTATTCTTATAAGAATTGTTCCTTTGATCCAAGGATATATAGAAAAATATTCCCACAAAAAGACATGCAAGTGGAAGAGAGGTTTTGGTGGGGGGTGGGATGGAGGGAGGAAGTACACAAGAGGGTAAGGGGGAAGTTATCTGTGCAATGTACAACAAAATGCATATATGGAAATGTCACAATGAAACGCTCGTCAGAATGAAACACATCATGTTGTTCATCAAAATTTTTCCAATAAAAAAAAAAGAATTGTTCCTTTAAAAAAATAAAACAAATAACAAATGCTGGTGAGGTTGCAGAGAAAAGGGAACCCTCTTATATTGCTGTAAATTAGTCCAACCACTTTGGAAATCAATATGGAGGTATCTTTAACAACTAAAAATAGAACTGCCATATGACCCAGCTGTAACACTATTGGGAATATACCCAAAGGGAGATGAGTCATCACACCACTAACACACTTGCATCTCCATGTTCAATGTAGTACTTTTCACAATAGCAAGGATATGGAATCAACCAAAGTGCCCATCAACAGAAGAATGGATAAAAAAAATACTATGGTACATATACACAATAGAATACTACTCAGCAATCAAAAAAATGAAATAATGCCATCTGCAATTATTTCAAGTGAACAAACACAAGCCCAAAAAGAGAAATACCACATGTTCTCACTTATATGTGGGAGCTGAATCAAAATTAAAAGAAGGAAAAAAATCCTATACAGAAATCGGAACATAATAAAAAGCTAAAGTCAACTTAGTGGAGAAGGAACAATTTAGGGAGCAGAAAGAAGGAGAGAGGGATCTAGCAAAAGGAAGAAACGATGGGAGAAGAAAGGAGAGGAGGAACAAGGAGGAGTGAGGAATGAGAGAGAGGGCGAACTCAAACAGCCCAACTTTAACAGTTCAGGAAATAATTATAGTAATACCAATAACATCAGAGAATTATAATAATACAAATGGGCAAGAAAATTCATGTAATATTACTGACAATGTAAAAATATAGATCACTACAGAAACAGTTTCGACCTTAAACATAATTGGGATCCAAGGATATATAGAAAAATATTCCCACAAAAAGACATGCAGGTGGAAGAGAGGCTTCTAGTTGGGGGTGTAGAATGGGAGGAGGAGGTGCACAAGAGGGTAAGGGGGAATTTATCTGTGCAAATGTACAATGAAACACACATATGGACATGTCACAATGAAATGCACGTCAGAATGAAACACATTAAGTTGTACATTAAAAATGTCCATTTAAAAAAAGTTAAAAAAATGGGCTGGGGGTGCAGCTCAGTGGTACACCACTTGCAAAAGCATGCAAGTGTGAGACCCTGGGTTCAAACCCCAGTACTGAGAAAGAGTACTTCACTCCCATTCTTAGGTACTAACTTAGAAATAAAAGCGTGCGCTCTAAAAATCATCATCATCATCATCATCATCATCATCATCATCATCATCATCCAATTTTCAGGGATCCTTCCACATATAGGTCATTTTCTTATGAAGCTTCCCAAAGTTGACTTTCCTGAAATCCATTTTCTTTAGATTTTTGTTTTCAATTTCCTTGTTAGTCTTGGTGTAAATTTTAGTCTTTAAGTACATTTCTTAAAACTAAGTGTTCATTAAAGAAATAGCTTTAGTACACAAGTCAAAAGCAAGAAGCACCTAAATACTATCCCACTCTCATCTCTCTTTTGGCTCTGCCTCTATTATTGTCTCTCCTGCCAAAACTTAGCAGGTATTTCTACTGACCATGATCTAGATAAGCCCTCAAACTGTACACCATTATCTATGCTATAATTCCCTCATTTAATATGTAGTTTTTTTTCCAAAATGTACTTAAGATGATAGTGAGTCTTCAACTTCATTATGCCTTCTTATCATATGAGATGAACTCTTGCAACCTCTGTCAGTTAATAACTGGTCAATATCTGTTGTTTAAGTAACTAGGGTGATCTAAAAATATAGGGTAAAATGAAATGAAGAGCCCTAACATTAATGAAAGTAGATTTGTTATGAATGATACTCCTTACAGTGATTAAGAATTAAGCTAATCCTTCATTATGTGCTCTGTTGATCACTATCAAGAATGTAAAAACATATTTTCCTTTTTTTATTCAATTATGTAGAAATTCAGAAATTTAAGAAAACAAGTTTGACTTTTGAAAGGTACCTCAAACCACACTTAGTCACTTTGTCAGTTTTTTTTTTCATCTTTCTGCATTTTAGTTCCTTATTTGGAAAATACAAAGAGGTCTTCCTATATTGTTGATAAGTGGATGGTACAACAATCATCTTTTGCAGATTGTGTCTCGCAGTCAGCACCACCTTCTGCCTGATTCATGGGTCAGCTCCATTTAACAACCCAACACTAGCAAATTCAATTATTTCTTTAGTAAAAGAACTAAGCCCCATATCATCTGAGCTTTTTAAAACAAGTTTAAATAAACCACAACATACCTGAAAACATTTTTTTTTCAAGAGCTTTATTCTCCACGTGACTATATCTGGGGATGAATTAGTTTATAAAATTGCTTTTGTCCTGGGCTAACATGAGACTCTTGGGAACCAGGGTCAGGCAGCAATGCAAAGAATAAGACATCATCTCTGTGACATGATTTATAACTGCATCTTGAAGAAATCCACACATGTGTTAGGAACATTTATCAGAAGTTTCTGTCCAATTTTTTTGACCATTGAGATTTTCTAATATTTCCTGTTACCTATTTAATTTAACTATTCTACCTGTTTAAAGGAATTTTATTTGTAAAGCAATTTCAGGATCACATCTAACCCAGAAATGGAAATGCTTTTATACATAACTATTGATAATGACCATACATGAAGGAAGCTGGGATCTCTACAGTCCTCACTTTTAACCCTCTTTCCTGGGTTTGTACCCTAATTCTGATGGAAATCTTCCATATGGTAAGTAAAAGTGGTGAGAGTTTTTTTATGTGTTGGGATTAATATAAACTGTAAGATATATTCAGGTAAAAATAATGTAGATGTATTACAGACTATATTTTTTACCCATATTATTATCGATTCTCTTAAGAACTATGCCAGATATTTTATCCTTTAGGAGCTGAAAAAGAAGAAAAAGCTAATAAATTAAACTATCTTACCACAGCAGAATCAGAATTTGAACACCAACCACTGTATTTCAAAGCTTTTCACTATATCTTGCTGCCTTTATTTTTAACTGTGCTTAAGTTTCTTTAACTTAAGGAATAGGCTGGGGCTTAGCTCAGTTGGTGGAGTGCTTGCTCTACACACTCTGAGGTCCTGGGTTCAATCCCCAACACCGAAAAAGTGGGAGAAGGAACTGGCAGCCCACTCCCAAAACAATCTACCATTGAAAATTCTATGAATGGCAGAGGAGGACTGACATATTGCTGGGCATGGCACAGTGTTGGGGAATGTTTTGTTCATCTATGAGTCAGATCCAACTCAACAGCATCTAATAACAATAAGTTAATGAAAGACACATATACCATGAATTAAAATCAACAGTATATTAAAACCCTCATTTTAACTGATAGGTTTTGGGCAAAAGATTCTCCTAAAATGAGAAAAACATCTACTCACCTCACACTTCTATTTCTTCCCATGCTTCCCCTCCACTATCAAGTCTATTAGGATGTTGGTAAGCACCAATGCGAACAGAAGGCAGACAGCAACCAAAGAAATAAGGGAACCAGGGCCTGAATAATCCATAAATTGAGTAACCATATCGCAAACAATCAAGAGTACACTGAAATAAATAGTTTGGAACGTTTCTAGAAAGAAAACAATTCATTTTTAATTACAAAGAATGTTGTTGCTAGGTGCCATCAAGTCTGGTTGGACTCATAGCAAGTCTATGTACAGCAGAATAAAGCACTCCCCAAATCTATGCCAGACACACTATCTTATTTATGTTTAAGCCCATTGTTGCAGACACTGTGTCAATCCATCCAGTGGAAGGTTTTCCATTTTTTTGTTGACCTGCCACCATCCCAAACATCATGTTCTTCTACAGGGATTGGTCCCTCCTGACTACATGTCCAAAATATGTAAGAAGCAGTCTAGCCATCCATGCTTCCAAGGAGCACTCTGGTTGCACTTCTTTTGGACAGAACTGTTGGTTCTTTTGAGAGTTCATGGGATATTCAATAATCATATCCAGCACCACAATTCAAAAATATAAATTCTTCTCCTGTTTCCCTTGTTTATGTCTAGCTTTCACAACCATATTATGCGACTGAAAATACCATGGCATGAGTCAGGCACACCTTCATCTTCCATGCAACATCTTTACTTTTCAATACTCTAAAGAGATCCTTTGCCACAGCTTTTCCCAAAGCAATGCATCTTTAGATTTCTTGATTGCTGCTTCCATGGGTATTGATTGTATAACCAAGTAAAGCAAAATCATTGACAACCTCAATCTTTTCTCCATTTATTGTGAAGTAGCATACTGACCCAGTTGTAAGGATTTTTGTTTTGTAGATGTTGAATCGCAATCCATACTGAAGGCTATGTTCTTTAATCTTCATCAATAAATGCTTCAAATCATCTTCACTTTCATCAAGCAGAGTTGTGTCATCTGCATAATGCAGGTTTAATGTGTCTTCCTACAATCCTGATGTGTTCTTCTCCATAAAGTCCAGCTTCTCAGATTATTTGCTCAGCACAGAAATTGAAGAGATTTGATTAAAGAATTTAACCCTGACACACAACTCTCTTGACTTTAAACCAAGCAGTGTTTCCTTGTTCTGTTCTAATGACTGACTCCTAGTTCATGAACAGATTCCTCATGAGTACAATTAGGTGCTCTGATATTCTCATTCTTCACAGTGTTATCCATAATTTGTTATGGTTCACATAGCCAAATGCCTTTGCATAGTCAATACTACATACATAGACATCTTTCTGGTATTCTCTGGTTTTAGCTAATATTCATCTGACATCAGCAATGATGTCCCTGGTTCCCCACCCTCTTCTCAATCCAGCTTGATGTTCTGGCAGTTCCCTCTCAATATACTGCTGCCGTTGCTTTTGAATGATATTTAGTAAAATTTTGCTTGTATGTGATATTAATGATATTGTTCAATAGTTTTCACATTCAGTTGGATCCACTTTCTTGCAAATAGGCACAAATATGGATCTCTTCCAGCCAGTTGGCCATGTAGCTGTTTTCCAAATCTATTTATTTATTCATTTATTTATTTGTGGTACTGGGGGTTGAACCCAAGGCCTCACAGTTGCATGCTCTGCAGGTGCTGGACCACTGAGCTGTACCCTCAGCCCATTTTTTTACTCTTTTGAGACAGGGTCTCACTAAGTTATGCAGACTGCCTCTGGTCTGGAACTTGCGATCCTCCTGCCTCTGCCTCCCAAGCCGCTGGGATTACAGGCATGCACTACTACTCCTGGCCTGTTTTCCAAATCTTTTGGCATAAACATGTTAGCACCTCCAGGGCTGCATCTGTTTGTTGAAATACTTCTATTGGTATTCGATCAATTGCTGTGTGGGGCATGCACCTCCCAGTCCGGCCTGGATGTTCAGAAGGGTAGCACCACTGCATGCACAGATATCTAAACACAAGTTACTAAGGGGACTCTTAGGTAAGGGGTGCGGAATCTTGCAGCTCTCAGGAATGCCTCAAGATGAGAGATGGGAGAAAGGAAAAGGCCTCAGGCACTTTTGCGTTGCAGGGACAAACACATCTCTTTGTTGCCTCTGCTCTGATAAAGGCAGAGAGAAACCCAAACAAGTGCACAGCTGTAACACGTGTTAGCAGCTCTTATACTACCTCAAGGGCAGATACTTCCATGTTGCTGGTCAAATCAAGAGAGAGTCCTTTCCTTGCCAATGGTCCATAGCAGAGAGAGAGAGTTTTATCTTCTTCGGTGGTCCAGGTGAGAGAGTTGTTGTTGTCTTGCTGGTCAAATTGAGAGAGAGAGTTCTTGCTTTCTCAGTGGTCACACCGAAAGCGAGCAAGCTGCTGCAGTGCAGTTCCTTATATAGCTCATCCTGAATGGCCTGAGCCAATCAGCTTTTAGTCCAATTGTCCAATCAGGTATGGGGGATTTATGAAAGGTTTTATACAAATGTCCAATCAAGTTACTTTCATTTTCCCTAGATTTCTAATTTACAAACCAGATATTCAAATGCCATTTTCCAAATTTTGGGGTTTTTGCCAATTTCCTCCCAATTTCTTCCTACATTCCTGGAGCCTTGTGTTTCATCAATTCATTCAAGGCAGCTTCCACTTCATCTTTCAATACATTGGTTCCTCATCATATGCAACCTCTTGAAAGGGCTCATCTTCCACCACTTTTGTCTTATATAATGACTGTGTATATTCCTTCCATCTTCTTTTGATGTTTCCTTCATCATTTAATATTTTCTCTGTAGAGTTTTTCACTATTGTCACTCAAGGTTTGAATTTTTTCTTCAATTCCTTAAGCTTGAGAAAAACAGATGGTGTTCTTCCCTATTGGTTTTCTGTATCTAGCTCTTTGTACATGTCATTAAAATATTTGATTCTGTCTTCTTGAGCTGCCTTTTGAAATCTTCCATTTAGTGCTTTGACTTCATCATGTCTTCCTTTTATTTTAGCTGCTTGATGTTCAAGGGCAAATTTCAGAGTCACTTTTAACATGTAATTTGGGCTTTTCTTTTTTTCCTGTCTTTTTTAATAACCTTTTGCTTTCCTCATGAATTATATCTTTGATGTCATGCCACAACTCATCTGGCCCATCATTTGTATCTAATGCATTAAACCTGTTCCTGAGGTGCTCTCTGAACTCAGGTGGGGATATACTCAAGGTCATACGTTGGCTCTTGTACACTGGTTCTAGTTTTCTTCCATTTTATTTTGAATTTGCATATGAGCAGTTGATGGTCTAATCCACAATCAACACTTGGTCTTGTTCTGACATTTTTGATTTGGAGCATTTCCATTGTTTCTTTCCACAAGTGTGGTCAGTTTGGTTCCTGCATGTTACATCTGGTGAAGTCCATGTGTTCAATTGCCCTGTAAAATATATTTGCTATGAAAAGATCACTTGCAGCTGTAGCCCTGTGGCATCCAATCCTGTCAGATCTCAGAAGCTAAGAAGGGTCGGGCCTGGTTAGTACTTGGATGGGAGACCACCTGGGAACACCAGGTTCTGTAGGCTTGGGAGATGGATCCGGCAACCCACTCCCAAAATCAATGCACCATTGAAAACCCTATGAACAGCAGAGAAGCACTGACAGTAGTGTTTCCCCTATTGTATGTAGGGTCTCTATGAGTCAGATACCAACTTGAGGGCACCTAACAACAACAACAACAACAATATTGGTCTGACAAAATTCTAACCTGGGATCTCCAGCATCCTTTCTGTCACCAAGGCCATACTTTCTGACTACTGAGTCACCTTCTTTGTTTCCAACTTTTGCATTCCAATCACCAGTAATTATAAGTACATCCTGACTGCATGTTTGGTTTATTTCAGATTGCAGAAACAGGTAGAAGTCTTCCCTTTCTCATTGTGGTCTTAGTGGTGGGTACATAAATTTTAATACTAGTCATATTAACTGGCCTTCCTTGTAGGTGTATGGATAGTCTTTATTAATTTTTTTCAATAAATGATCATCAGTTTAATAATGATAACTGAGCCGTTGGTGTACACCTATAATCCCAGAAACTCATGAGGTTGAGGCAGAAGGATCATAATTTTGAGGCCAGCAGCAGCCTGCATAACTTAGTGAGACTCATTCTCAATATGAAATAATTAAAAATGGGCTGGGAGTATAGTTCATTGTTAAAGTACTTGCAAAATATGCATGGTTTCTGCCTGCCCAGTACCATAAAAATGAATGAATGAATACGAAAACTGATCTCAAGTACTTAAATCATAATAGTTATCCTTTTACACACCTTCTAAACACAAATAATATAGAAATTCAATTTTAATCACTCACAATAAACCACCTATAAATATATGTTATTCCTGAAATTACCTTAAATTTTATATATATGTATGATGCATATATATATGTATGTATGTATATATATATGTATATATATATATATAAAACAAGATAGTTTCAAGGACTATATATGTATCTTTATATTTATAGTTACATATAAATATATATTAAGCAGAAAAAGTAGTTTCAAGAATATGTATCAGATTATCAGCCTAAGTATAAAGTGGCAAAGCTATATTTATGTCTCATTGTTCTTATTCCAAGTTTTTCATTTTGGTCTGTAAAAAAAAATTTTGGGGAGTGCAGCAAATTTTGAGCACTCATTATCTTATTTCATACTGATATTAGCTTCATTATGGAATGATAGTAAGACATTCAATCGCTGCTATCAATAGGAGCTGTGTTCATCCACAGAGACACTTCAAATGAAGTGAAAAACATTTGCAGACTACATTATGCTATGATAGCGAATGATTTTAAAAGATGTCAAGTTCTGCTTAAGGAGTTTTATATGAAATGCCATTTACATTAGAGAAAGGTCTGGGGGAGGTGAAAGATGTAAGTCATCGGAATTTCATTTAGTTTTAAATACAATTAAGCTCTCAGAAAGCATCAGCACTTTAACTTTGAAGTATATTTTTTATTTTAAAAATTACTAAATTATCATGTTACCCTTTCTTGATTTTCTATTGCATCCCTGAAAATGAGTTGACTTTAGTAAGTAGGATTTGTGAAGAAAATAGATTATAAATACTAAGAAAGGATAAAGTATTTAATTGGACTCATTGTACTTTTATGATATGCTATTGTTTCTAACATATATATTACTGCATTCTAGAATAATACTGTGATAAGATGTGTATGTGCATCATTAGTGCCCATAGCAACAATGCACACATCTTTTTGACACAAAGAAATGGAAGTACTTTGTGTATCTTTCCAATAATGCAAAGAAGAACCCATGTTCTTGTGAATAATACGTTAATACTATATTGAATGTAACACCACACATTCACACTGTGGTTAAGGACTAAAATATCTACCTTAGGAGTCATTAACTGGTTGCTATATTCTTTTCAATCAATCTCACTTCACCTTCACTAACCCTAGAATGTGGAAGGAAAATAATAAATTATTACTGCTTTGGAAAAAGTGTTTCTAAAGGAATGCCCTATGAAAAACTAGGAAATAACAATGCTACTAAAATTCAATGGAAAAAAGATATAATTATCTTTGTATATTTTTGTAGACTATATTCTCTTTTTTAATGACCCAAACACAATTTTGATCTCTGGCTGTCATTTTCATTTTCTTCTAGTATACCAATTTATGAAAATAAGAATTGAAAATACTATTTTCAATATTACACAAAATACATACTTGGTTTTAAACCCAAGCCCTCACCTGAATAATGCACTAAACTCTGTGATGTATTGAGAATAGAGATCACTCTGTGATGTATTGAGAATAGAGATGTATAGAGAAATAGAGAATAGAGAATGGATCTTTTATGTGTTTTATAAAGACTTACTAATACATGATAAGCAACTACTATTTTGTTAAGAAGTAAAAATAAACATATATGTATTTTGCAATCATTGCTTATGTTACTCATACTATAAGTCCTATGTAAAACTTGAGAAGAAAAATTACTCTTTATTCTGAACATTATTTATAAAAAATTATAATACCCTTATATGTAACAAATTATTTTAATTTATATGTGGGTGTTTTTCTGTTTTTTGTTTTGTTTTGTTTTTGGCTGAGTCTTTCAGTTGTTCAGGAAAAAACATTTTATTCCCAACTGACTATAGGGAAGATCAGCTCATCCTTAATTCATTAAGTACCATTTTTTACCAGCTTACATTTGTCAAATTATAGGATTCATTATAACAAGGATGTAGAGTTATGTCTCTAGCTCTTTTTGTTCTAATCCTTTTTTCATGTCTTCTTTCTTTTGATTTGTGACCTTCATTACCAAGAGAGCTCACATAATGCTTTCAGTTCAGTTCCAGGAGGATAAGCACTCAGATACTGTAGGAATTATTCTATATACCATAGTTATTAACATGATTACTCAGAGAAATTATATTAATATCCAAGGCACTCCAACACTTCCAGAAGAAAAAAATGCCTCTTCATCTCAATTTTTCCTTTAGCAGAGAGGACACATTCTTAACTATTTACAGTGAAATTTCTTCAACCAAGTGGAAATGTGTTATGAAGAGTTCATTGTATACATAGATCACCTAGTTCACAGCTTTCTTTACTGTTTTCCTTCTTTTTCTATTGCGAAACAATATATTCTGATTATGCTAGATGTAGAAAATAGAATAGTATAAATTAAGTCCCAGATATCCAGAAGTAATTATGTCATCTCAATATTTCCTTCATCTTTTTCCCTATACATGTCAAAGGCATTTTGTGTGTATGAATTTAAAATCATTGTATACTTATAACTTTACATTTTTACCCAATATTATATCATGTAATTAAGTATTCCTCAAAATATTATTTTAATTTTAACACAATATAAATATACCATAACTTATTTTTTTAATATCCCCTTACTAAACTCTACAAAGGGCAAACTAATTTATAGTGACAGAAATCTCATCAGTGGTTGCTGGGGGTAAGAGCAGGACAGATAAAGCAGGAGACAAAAATTAAAAGGGACACAAGGAAAATTTTGCAGATGGTGGATGCCTTCTTCATTTTGGTTGTGGTAAAGGTTTCATGGCACAAACATATGTAAAAATGTATGGCATTTTAAAAACTATAAATATTCTTAGTTAATGTAGTCAACCACATCTCAATAAAGTTGACTGAAAAAGATTTTTTAAAATTATCTTATTATTGCATAGTAAGTTGGTTCTAATGTTTAGCTATTATAAGGTGGTAAACAAATATTCACTGCTTTATTTGTAAGGGAATATAACTTTGTACGTTTAAAGTTTATTCATCTAATAAAGAGACATTTCAATTCTTGTGCAATTCACATCAGATTTTATAAATTACTTGGAATTTTTTAAAAATCATTTTACTATAATATTTACTAAATAGATTTTCAGAGCTACTACATCTTATTAGTCCACTTACTTATATGTAGGACAAAATTGTATTTGGGACAGTATTAGAGCAACCATTAATTGTTATCATTAGAGTTCTCATATTAACTGAAGACTTTGTATGAACTTTACATGACGTATCAATTATTTCCTTATTCCTTTAAATAAAAATAAGTATAAGAAAGTAAAAATATAACCATACTAAATAATGAGATCAAAAGGAAGCTTAGCTACAAAATTCAAAATCTCTTGGAAATGTTTAGCTTTATTCCTCTGGCTTTCAAGAAACAATCTTTGGACAGTAAAACAGGTGTCAAAACTCACAGTAAATATTTGAGATTGTGCATTTTGTTATGTGTTATTTATTCCTCATTAAGAAAATTGGGGTGAAATAAATTTCTGAAAAGCTAAGAATTCAGCTCCAAAAGAATTTCAATCCAAGGTTTGTACCTTTGCCCAGCATGACCCTAACTTCCACCCAATGAATCCAACTGGATGTAAGGACAATGACCAACACCCAGGTGGCATACAGCTGATTACATTTTCATTATTAAAAGAAAAAGAAGCAAGAGTTGGGTGCCATGGCATACACCTATAATCCCAGTAACAAGGGAGTCTGAGACAAAAGGACCATGAGTTCTAGGTCACAGGCAGCCTGTGCAACCTAGCAATACTCTGTCTTGAGATTTAAAAGAATGAGGGATCTAGGGGTGCAGCTCACTGATAGAGTACGTTCTTAGTGTTTTCAAGGCCATGGGTTCTACCCCCTAGTACTGAGAAAAAAGTAGAAGGAAAAGGAAGAAAAAAGCATTTGAGGATACCTATTTAATGCAAGTACCCTATTTAAAAATAAGCTATTTGGATCATTTGGATATGTTAATTTGCTTCTCTATAGTAACCATTTTAATATATAGATATGTGTGCATGTATGTACATATACTTCAACACATTATGCTGCTTGCCTTAAATATATGCAATAAAATTATTTTTAAAATATGCAATTTAAGGCCAGAGGTAAAGATGAATACAAAGCCAAAGAATCACTGAACTTTCTAACCTCTCTCTGTGAATAGCTCTATTAGCCTGTAATGATCCACTTTAAAGAAGCAGGCTGTATGGTTTGTTTTCATATTTGAACTGTTTTTCTCCATTAATACAGCCAAATCTGGCTCCCTGTAAATTCCACCCATTGCATCTAGTTCTGCCCCAGTTAACAAACCCCTCTTCCATGATAGTCCTAGGAATATCTGCCAACAGGAGCAAATTTCTTTTAAAGTCCTTCGATTCTTCCTCTTACAGTATGATTTTTAAGTTGTCATTCTATTTTTAAAGAATATATCTCAGACTCACAATTACTTCTGTGGTCTAACTAAAACACAGAGCAGTTGAGTTCTACTTTCATTTGTCCATACTTGTATTTGATGTTTTTAAAAAAAGAAAGAAGCCTTCTAGAAGCTGAGGCAGGAGGATTGATGCAAGTTCAACCCCAACCTGGTCTATAGAGTAAGTTCTAGGTTAGCCTGGGCTACACAGCAAAATCTTGTCAGAAAGAATGGAAGGAAGGATGAAAGAAAAGGAAGGAAGGAAAGAAGGAAGGAAGGAAGGAAGGAAAGAAGTTAATTAGTTAGTTTGGCCTATAGCTCACACAAGCAGAGTTCTCCCACAAACTTGCTAAGAGTAAGATAGGTCAAACTCTGAATGCAAAGCAGGCTGACACAGAACACATTTCAGGAGCATGACTATGGTCTCACTATAAAGCCTCCTTCCAGAATGATCTTTTACAAGTTTATTAAGCAAACCCAGGCCTCAAAAGTGGTCTTACACTCTGACCTCTTCTTTTGAGTATTGTGGCACAATATTGAGTAACTTGCCAGTCCCAGTGCTTTTGTCAGACAAAATGGATGTGTGAACACATGGCTGCTAGTAAATAATTGGACAATATAGGATACAAAAGAAAGAAAAATTTTTAAATTTTACTATAGAATGTGTTCCTTCCATAAGGATAAGTAACTTGGAAACATAGGAAATTGTCATATATAAGACTTGAGGTATCAAGATGATTATTTTTCCTAGAGAATGAACACTGCAAGGAAATGGAGAAGTTATCTGTAATCCCAAAGAGCAACTGTTAGAGACATAAAGAGAAAAATATGTAACCTCTATGATTACTGAGAAGATTGTTTTTTCAAACTTCATGCCCAGAAAAATGCTTATCTGTAATTCTTAAAAATAATAATAGAGGAATAGAATATAACATGAAAACAAATAGACAAATAACATTATAAGGTTTTGGTGATTCAATGTAAAATATTAGGAAAATTAACACCTATTAAAAAAACCAAAACTTCAGAAATAAAAAAAATTAAAATTACATTATTAAAATAGAAATGAGTCAAAAAAGAACAGAAAAAAGAGCAAAATAAAAAAATGTAAACATTGAAAAATAAAGGAAGATTTAAAAATGTCAAACTAAGACACCAACAAAGACAAGGTGAGAAATAAGACAAGTGAAAAAAATAATACTACATAGAGTATGAAAGTAAAAAGGTTACATTAAACCATAAGATGAGACATTGAAGGATTTAACTGTGATAAGACAAATGTAAAAGAGATTTTGACTTTTAAAAAATAAATAATATCAAAAGTAAACGGCAATCAAACCAGCATGGTACTGGCATAAAAATACATGTATAATCCAATGTAACATAACAGGCAGCCCAGAAATAAATCAATAAACTTAAAGTCAGTTTATTTTCAACAAAGATACCAAGAATATATAATGAGGAAAGGACAATCTGTTCAATAAATAATGTTGGGAAGATTGGATAACCATATGCAGAAAATTTAAAGTAGACCCTTATCTCATGCCATATACAAAATGAAAAAAAATGGATTAAAGATTTTAATACAACATGTAAATCTGTAAAACTACTAGAAGAAAACATACGGGAAAATCTCCATGACACTGATCTGCACAGTGGGTTTTTTAGATATGATCCCAAAAGCATAGCTAATAGATAAAGCAAAATTAGACAAATGGTATTACATCAGGCTAAAAAGCTTCTGCACAGGAACATAAAGAATCAACAGAGTGAAAAGCCAACCCATGGAATATAGAAAATATTTGCAAACCACACATCAGATAAGAGGCTAATATCCAAAATATATAAGGAATTCAAACAACTACATAGCAAGAAAATAAGTAGCCCAATAAAAATTGTACAAAGTAGCTCGATAGATATTTCTCAAAAGAAGACATTCAAACAGTTGGGTATATGAAAAAATGTTGAACATCTTCAAAGAAATAACAAAACCATAATAAGATATTACCTCACATCTGTTAAAATGGCTATTATCAAAAAGATGAAAGATAACAAGAGTTATTATCTAATAAACAAAGGCAAAAAATCTAAATGATAATATGTTGAAACAGTTTAAACAAAGAGACTCTTTATCATACTAAGGACTTATTTTGTTCAATGCAAAGATACTGAATGTGGTATATGTACATACATAAAATGGAATACTATCAGCCTTGAAAAAGAAGGAAATCTTTTATCTGTAAAAACACGGGTGAAGTTGTAGGATATTATGTTAACTGAAATAAGCCAATCACAGATCAGGTCTCACTAAGTTGTGCAGACTGCCTGTGGCCTCCAATCTGTGATCCTCCTTCCTTAGTCTCCCAAATTGCTGGGATGACTAGTGTGCACCATGGTGCCCACTTAAATCAGGAATACTTTTATAAACTTGTTTTTAAAGAAAAAAACACCCTAAGCATTAAGTGGACTAATAAACTAAAACAAATGATCTAAAGGAGAATATAAAGAAACGATTTAAACAAACAGAAAGACTTTTTAGTGAAATACACTACATTTCTTTTAGATATTGTTAAGGACTTGTTTTTTAGTTCAATGCAAAGACTGCAGATGTGAAGATTTGACCTTCCAAGACTTCTGGCAAAGCATTTTAAGAGAGCTGTAAAGGAAAGTTGGAGATCTGGGGGCAGTGAGCTAATGAAACCCACAAAGATCACAAACTTTTTAGTACACTTTTCATGGAAGATGCTCACCCAAGCCCTAATATCCATTCATGATGGGAAGGGATGGCATTAAAAAATGTAGATAATTGAGCGGGGCTCTAACACCATCAGAGGATATTTTAGGATTTCATAAAATGGATAAGGCTTGAACATTTCTATAAGGAATGAGCCATCAGAGAGGATGAGGTTGAAATCTGAAAGCAGTGATAATTGAAGAAGGAAGTTCAGACTAGATAGCATAGGATAAAGAGCTCAGAAAAAGCTGTACCAAAATTCATTAAATGTAAATCCTTTTATAAGCAGCTTTTAATGCAGTACTACAGAGCTCACTGAAAAGCCCAAGGATTAACCAATAGGGCCAATAACGAATGCAGATTTGGGGAAATAGTTGCACTTGGCATTACTTCAAGAAAAAGGAATTAGGGAAAGACAAGTTCACAATTATTGGTAGGTGAGTCATTCTTCCCCATGGTATTTACTTCATGTTTTGTAAACCCCCAAAGGCTTCTCCAACTAGGATCTGGTATATCATCTCAAATTATAGCATATATAAATAATCACTTTCCCAGAAATGTTATTTTCCCCGTAGGACAAAATAACTCATTGTAAGGGTAGCAAATCCTGACCCTCACAAAGACTCTAATTAAGCTCTCAGGCACAGCTCCTTCTGGGTGGATTCAGAATAATTGTCAAAAATATTCCCACTATCACTTAAAGGGTTAAATCTTCAGGCTACCTGAGGGGAGGGTGAATTTGAGGGAAAAAGGCAATCTGCTCCCTCCCAACACAGAAGCATACCCTTTGAAGGAACACAAAGCAGCTCTGTGGTTGTCTTCTATAACACTTTTTAAAAGAGAGATTCCCTGCCAAATGAAGTGTGAAAACCCTAAAATAAGTCACTCTGTTTACCAAAGTTACCATCCTTCTCAAAATAATATACTCTTATTTTTGGTGGGAATGTCTTTCAAATTCTTTGCTATTATTTTCCCTTCTTAAACTACAGACCTAGATTATTCAGTTTAGTACTATGCATAAGGAATGAGGCACACTATATTGGTTTGCTAATTAGTTTGCTAGTGCTTCCATAACAGTATCACAAACTGTGTGACTTAAAGGACAAAAACGGATTCTATGTTCAAATGTATCTACAGCCTTATCACGCTGGTGTCAGATCCTACCTGATCTTAGAAGCTAAACAGGGTCAGTCCTGGATGGTCCTTGGATGGGAGACCACCTGGGAATATTGGGTACTGTAGGCTTGGGAGGACTTGGCAGCTCACTACCAAAACAATCAGCCATTGAAAATTCTATGAACAGCAGAGAAGCACTGACAATATTGCCAGACATGGCACAGTGTTGGGGAATGTGTCACTCTATTGTACATATGAGTTAGACCTGACTCAACAGCACCCTAACAACAATCTTCAAATATAGTACTGGGTGTTAGGACTACAACAGGAGAATTTGAGGGGACACAATTCAAACCATCACACACCCTATTGTACCTATGACCATTAGTACTACTTAAGAATAATTCAGATGAATTTTAAAGATGCTCCAGTTGAGCTGTGATTCTCCATTCCCAGTCATTCTTGGTTCCATACAGAGCCCAGGAATAAGAAACTACTTTCCTGTAACATAACTACAAAAATTTGGATAGAATATGTTTCAATAAACCAAACTCCAATCCCAAATTTTGTAAAACAAAACTATTCAGCCACTTTTATTTTCTGTAACTTATTCCACATACCTTACCCAGTAATCAGACTATCAGGATGCTTCCATGCCTGAGAAGTACAGAACAAAATGGAACCATGGCCAGAATAAGCTGCTCATGACACTACCTATAACACCACTAACATTGTAATTAGAAACAGCTTTGAAGAGACATCTTAGAAAGTGAGACAGAAAAATTTTATTGCCAGAATTCTTCATAGGAGGAACACAAGGGGGAAAAAATTTGATACGCCTTTGGGATTAAAAGAAAAATCTAGGAGAGGTTAAGGAGGAAGTTAATTTGAGTACTGTACAATGAAATGCATGTATGGAAATGTCATAGTGAGACCCATTAAGTTGTACATTAAAAATTACTAGTAAAAAAGTTAAAATAAGTAAAGAAAAATGAAAAGAAAGGAAAATCTCAAGCACATTGACATTTAAAATGACACTTATCCCTGGGTGTGGTGGCGCAGGCCTGTAATCTCAGTGATTTGGGAGACAGAGGCAAGAGGATCACAAGATTGAGGCCAGAAGTAGCCTGTATAACTGTGTGAGATCCCGTCTCAAAAACTGAAAAATGGGCTGAGGATACAGCTCAGTGGTAGAGAGTTTGCAAAGCCTGAATTAGGCCCTGCATTCAACCCCTCAGTACTGCAAAAATTAATTAATTAACTAATTAATTAAATGTTGGTTTTCAAGCTCTTTACATTAAATAAGGAGAATGTGGGTAGCTGTGAGCAGAAAGAGGGAAGATGAAAGAGGGAAAGAAAAAGAAAAGCAGAGAAGCCAGGAAAGGGGGAAAATGGGAGGAGTAAAAAGGCTACAGGTATCAGATATAATTCACACAGGAACCCTAGGTCTCCAGGAAACTCACAAATGGAAGAAGGTGCTCTAGGAACTTGAAAGGAGCTAAGCTTGTACCCATGTCAGGCAAAACCATTTAGCACCCTCCTGGAGGGGCCAGCCAGGCAGCAGTATCTCAGCTGACCACTGGTTTACAGGAAATAACTTCATGCATTTAGTTATAATGGGATTTGCTTTAAGGCTAACCCACCTGTGCCTTTCCTAATAAAGCACTGCTAAATGTCAGTGACTGCCCATGTGAGGACATCTGTGGGTGAGACCACCAGTTAATCCCTCTTCTCTAAATATTCTGGGTTACCATACAACTAGTGCTTCATGGGACAGAAAATATTTGGTTGCCTGTATTAGTCATCTAAACACATTCAAAGCTGCTTTTTGAAGAAAGTTTTGATCCTGCCTGTAGGTCCTCCGGCAGCCACAAAGCATACTCATTAAACTAGAGAATACAGATAAGGATTTTAAATTTCCATATAAAATGTTGGCTTTGCTAACTTAGCACAGTACCTTACATATAATAATTGTGCATTAGAAGTAACACAGTGAGGTTTTGAAAGCACAGATTCTCAAGCTGCACCCAAGTAATGCTAATTAAGAAACTAAAAAATAGGGTTGGCTTGACATATTTAAGTGATTCTATTGTAATGGGTGTGGGGATCTTTTTCAAAACATCCAAGAACATGCTAGCAAGTCAACTACCCATGCAAGTCACTTCTCTAATATAAAAGTGGTTCAAATAACTAGAATGTTACAGGCCTTGTTCATCTCACTATACTTCTCAATCAGCCAAGAAGCACACAACGTGTAGACAGAACCATGAAAATGTTTGAGAACATCCAAGGAGAATGTCTACAATATAAGCAGAACTAAAGACATACACCTAGATAACAGGAACATGTGAAGGACATTTGAAGAAGACAAGAAGCTTTAGGAAAAAAAAAACAGCAGAGAGACAGAAGGAGAATCACAAAAGCATGATAACAGATAGCTTCAATCAAGAGTTAATCACATAGAGGAATATCAAGTATCTATTGAAATTAGCATATTAGATGTCAATAGGAACCTTAGCAGGAGTAATTTTACTAGAGTGGTGGAGGCTGAAATCCTAGGGCAGGAGGGAAGGGACAGACAAGGTACTGTGACAAGTATAGAAAACTCAACAAGGTCAACAAGGTCATGGAATGGAGTGAGACTTATGTTCAGTCAAGCATTGTTGTAGCTATTATTATTCATGTTTTCAGGAAAAGAAATACCTGAGATTCTTTCAAAGAAAGTAGACACTGAGGAGTCAGAAGTAAGAGGTAGCAGTTGATGGGCCAAGTACATAGAGAAAGGAGAAAATTGAAGCTTGAGCAGCATAGAGTTTAGTATTATCTCAGTTCATTCAGGTTGTAATAATAAAACACTATACACTGGGTGGCTTATAAACAACAGAAATTTATTTCTCACAGTTCTGCAAGCTGGGAAGTACAAAATCAAGGCACGAACAAGTTTTGCGTCTGGTAATGACCCATTTCTTGTTTCACAGATGACCATCTTCTCATTATGTCTTCACATGGTAGAAAAAGGAGGGGAACTCTCTAGGGTCCCTTTTTTAAGGGAACTAATCCCCTTCATGAGGCTCCACTCTCATAACCTCACTTTATCCCAATTACCTCCCAAAGCCCCTCACCCTCACCATTGTAGGGAAGACTCTCACATAAGAATTTGGAGGGACACAAACATTTGGTCTTGATGCAGCAGAAATTAAAAGCCAGCCATCTACTGAGAGTGAAAGGTAGGGATTAGAAGAGGAAGAAGAGGGAGCCTCAGGAGAGAAGTAAACTGATGGCAACAAGCTGAGCTAGGACCCCAGGATAATGTCATGGCAATAGGCTAAACACTTGTATGGTTTTCACAAACAGGGTTCAGCAGCTAGAGTCAGGATGAAAGCAAGCAAACAGTAACATCAATCTTGATTCCAGATTTTGCAGAGTAGGGTGCAGCAGAAGCATAAGTGCAGAACATTTAAAGATCCTGGTGAAAAGATAGTCTGGATGGTAAACCATAATGGCCCCTGCTAGGAACACAGGCCAAGAAGGAACTCACCATAGATGTGGAGAAAAGAGGAACAAAGGAATCAATGGTCCACATGAAATCAACACAGAGACACAGTTCAAGTGCAATTATGAGAAATTGGGAAGAAAGGAAGCATACATATTTACAGAAATAAAACCGTCATTGGATAGAATATTCCAACAGAATCTTGACCACATGCTATTTTGTGAGGCTTTATCAAGTGTCAATTATAAATGACCACATTAAATGATTTTGCATATTTTATTAAAACCTGCAATTGAAGATCCTACTCATCATGTTGTTTATATTTGTTTACAGTGCACTTTACCTCAAGCTATGTAAGATTTGTGTGGCTTAAAAAGATATGAAAATATAGAGTCATATACCAATTTTAAAATAAGAGAGGCGGTTAATATAGTTAAATAAGTTGGAACTAGAAATAAGGTTGGTGTATGAAGCCATTAAAAACCTTGAGTAGCAGAGAAGCACTGACAATCATGCCAGTGTCACATAGTGTTTCGGCTGTTGTACATGGGGTCCCTATGAGTTGAACATCTATTCACTGGCACCCAACAACAACAACATGAAGCCTAAAACTCCTTGAGATCAATGCAGTAAGTTCCTCATAGAATCTAGTGCCAGATAAAAGTTTTTCTCCTAAGATACTAGCATATTTCCTATTACTGAACAAAGAAAGTTGCTTAACTCATTCCATTTCCATTCATTCTTCCCTGCAAGAAACTTGGAACCAAATATTTTCCCCAATTGTAATTATTACCTTAACTCAAGGTTTTTTCCTATTTAAACCAACACCTTGCTTCATTATTTATATTTTTCTATTAATCTTTTATTTAATAGAGTTATGGTGGTTTTAATCATATGCCAACTCAAACACTATTGGAATATGTGCAACACAAATTAAAAATAAATATTATAAAATCTCATTCCTAATTGCAGTCCACATAGTCAATGCTTTACTCAAAATCGCTATCTCTATATTTAATTTCAAACACTAAAAGTCATTTCTGAAGTCATCTTATTCTATAATCTGTTTTCTTACTCTTCTACATATGGCAGAATGTCATCCAGTGAAATATCCTCAATGACTCTGACTTATTACATTTATCAGCCTATATTCAGAAATGGAATATCATTGGTAACATACTATACATTTAGCCTATAATAGATTGTATTGCTTATCATTATTGTATTGTGTCTGGTAATAACGCAATACCCTACTTACTCTACTTACTGCTATATATTTTACCCTGTCATCAGAAGCAAGAATCTTTAATAGCAGATAGTAAGCCAGGTATGGTGAGGAAAGAAAACTGCTTATTTAAACCATGTCTAAATGTAGATGACTCTTTAGCTCAACAAAACATGTTTTTGCCTGGTTATGCCCTCAGTTATGCCCTCCACATCTGTCTGCTCAAGAGAAGATATCCAGAGATAACCCCAAATACCATACCAAGGAATTATCATCCATCCTCACTGCTGTTAGACATTTATAAGGCTTTTAGGTTAAAGTTGCTTACATATTATATTACTAAAGAAAAATAAAGCAACATCCACTTTATTTTTTCCTTTATCTTATTTTACATCTATTCCATTAAACAAAGAACGGGAAGTGCCAAAGTAAGGAAGCAGACTGGTATTGCCCATCTGCCAAAGAAGGTTGGCTAAATGATTTTGTCCACAGAGACTTTTAATGCCTGGATTCAGTTCTCCCATTCAAGTCCCCAGTGATGCCCATGTCCTGAAGGATAACCCTCTTGAGATGGTTAATAACTTCATACCTAAAATCGCTGTTCCTGGCAATTCAGTGGAACAATGGGCTAGAAATTGCCATCAAGAGAGCAATAAGCCCCGATTCTAAAAACTATTAAGGAAAGATCCTGAATGTTTTACTTTCTTTTCTTTTTAATATCTGAAATGCTTCTGCCCCATACAAAAAATATGAGAACTTAAATTCATGATTTTCAACAGGTTAAACCTTACACTATCAGTCAAACCTTCTAATTAGTCCATGCATACAATTAACATTTCAATAAGATCTGCATTTTTAATTTTCCAAAACAACCAAGTAGTCCTTTTCTAAGTTTCCAAGAGGAAGGCACAACAATGGATCCTTAACTGTACGATTTTGAAATCTCAGTAAACCAGCTTCTCAGTAAAAAATTTTACAGGATTTTTCCATAATATAAATCCTTTACTTCAATCCTTTACTTACTGTGAGGATTTAGGGATAGCTGGGTTATAAAGGCAACACAGCCAGAACAGGTTTGCCCTTTTTGCAAATGATATGCAAAAACCCTTTGGGAAATAAATTCCGGTTTATTACAGGTTCCTTCTAGAAAAGAGACCTCAAATATACCCTAGTTCTATTTGTTGTCAGATTTCTAGGTATGGTTTTCCTCAGTAACCCCAAACCAGCGGAGCAATTTCTCTAATAACTATACCGCTCTCTATTTGGGTGACAAAAAGTTCTCAAGAGTTGACATGAAGCTGCTCAAAACAAATTAACCAGTATAAAGAGTCTGAGTATTGACTCCAATTCTCCTTTCTAAAACTCTTTCTGATACCTTCAACTAAAAAAAAGAAAGAAAGAAAAAAAAACAATAAAACAATCATTTGAAAGACTGTCCAATGCTCACTTGAGAATTGAATTTAAAATTCCATTCAATCCAAATACTTTTTACTCACTAGCTGATGGTAAGAAATGAAATTCATTGCAATAGAATAATATGTGCTTGCTCTATGATTTAAGAATACTTGATTATTCTAAAAAAGACAAGCAAAACAAATACAATAAAATAGATGGAACTCAAGAATTGTAAAGCATAGATAGTAAGTAAGCTAATAGCTTAAGAGGCAAAATCCAGAGTGTATTACACAAAAACAGGTAGCTTGAGACAGGCAAATCATAATGTGTAAAATATATATAGTAAGTTAGTAACCTGTAAAACAGATTAAATATATCATATAAATGGAATGTGTGGTGCACCAAACAGGATTATTACTCATTGACTGTTGTGTACTCAAAAAACCAAATCTTAAAGTAAAATCATGCTATTCTGAGCTGACAACTATGCTATCCTTAAATCAGCTGTCTAACACAGTTCAACTCTGGCCCCACAAGTGCTTTGCCCTCACCCCAAAAAACAGGCAGCTAAAAAAACCTCCAAGCTATCGTTGTTGTTAGGTGCCATCCAGTCAGTGTCCAACTCATACTGGCTCTACACACAACAGACAAAACACTATCATTGTGTTTCTCTGCTATTCATAGGGTTTTCAATGGCTAATTGTTTTTTGGAAGCGGGTTGATGGGTCCTTCTCCCAAGCCTACAGCACCTGGTGTTCCCTGATGGTCTCCCATCCAAGTACTAACCAGGCCTGACCCTGCTTAGCTTCTGAGCTATAAGTAGGTGTACATGCCCTTGTATATTTCTAACAGAACAAGACAATCTGATTGCTGGGATGCTTTACTCAAACCCCACTTTTATCCTCATAACCACATCACCAATTTGGAAGGCTAATGTAGCAAAGGGATAAGACATATGAAAAATGTATACCTAGATTTCAGGTTGTAGGACTCCATTTATCCCCCTTACATACTACTCTCATTAACCTATAAAATCTTTTCTCATTACATGTTTCAAGTGGATTTACTAAATAATGTGATTAGAGACTCTTAATTTTGCCTGAGTCTTTCTGTTCAATGGTCTCTGGTAACATATTAGGAAGCTACCATTATATCATTGTAATTTCCCATACAATAATATAAGTGAGGAAATAGATTAAGCTGGAAAAATATAGATTTGGTTAAGAATTTGCAAAAGTATATTATGAGATGATGTCAATAGAAATATAAAACACTATAAAAATAGATTTAGAAGAACATGTCTTTGTCCATTGTGTTACAACAACTGAAGATAACAGAATCAAACAGTTAGAAAGAAACAGAGTTGGAAAGAATAGAAGAATGAAAAAATATATGTATACACACATATGTATGCATATAGATACATATGGGAGAAGGACCCAGCAACCCACTCCCAAACATCAATCTGTCATTGAAAACCCAATGAACAGCAGAGAAGCACTGACAACGTATTTTGCCTATTGTATGTAGGGTCGCTATGAGTCGGATACCAACTCGACGGCACCTAACAACAACAACAATAGATACGTGTGTGTGTGTGTGTGTGTGTGTGTGTGTGTGTGTGTGTAGGCTTTTGATAACAACTCCTGAAATCAAATCCTGTTCTACTACTTCATATTTTTGTGAACTTGGGCAAATCACCTATCTGTACCTCAATTTTCTCATCTGCCAGATAGAGATAATAATAGTACTGACTTGAAACAGTTATTCTGATGATTAAAGAGATTGTGTTGTTGTTGTTAGGTGCCATGGAGTCAGGTCCAACTCATAGTGACCCTATGTACAACAGAATGAAACACTCCCCAACACTGTGCCATGCCCAGCACTATGTCAGTACTCCTCTGCTATTCATAGGGTTTTCAATGGCTGTTTCCTGATTGCTTCGGGAGGGGTTTGCAACATCTTTTTCCCATGATTAAAGGGATTATTACCATGTAAATTTCTTATACTAGCCAGTTCATAAGAAATGCTTTAACATTTTTTAGCTCTTGAAAAAGATAGAAGGAAAGTTAGAGTATGACCTAAAGGAACAAAGTCTTGTGTAAAAATGTGTTGCACAAACATTACTCTTTATTGTCTGGTAATGAGACTCTTCACATGTTAATGTTGGTATAATGGATAAAAGCTGCAGCATATAAAGCAATATTAATAATCAACATTACATAACTGGAGTTCCTATTCAAGAATAGGATGGATTTTAGAGGGAAGGCTTGAGTATAGGACAAAGACAGTGAGTACTCCTGGGGGCAGGTTCATTAGGTAGTAAACAAAAATAGATTCATGGAGTCTAGCAGCTAGAAAACTGGGGGACCAGAGCCAGCTGCTCCTCTAAATGGAGTGACCACAGCCAATAAAAATAAATTAAGAGTTGTTATCAAAAGCTTATATTTGTTGTTGTTAGGTGCCATCAAGTCAGTGATTTTGCACTGCTACCAGGAAGAGACTTTGAAGCAGGGATGAGCTCACTCTAAGCAACTGTTATGAATTGGCCTAGGCTACTAACAATTGTGGCCATGCTGCCTCCTTTGCTTTCACCAATCTTTGGTGGCATCAAAGAGACTCTACCTGCCCTTAGGGAAGGAAGATTGTCATGAAGTATCAGCATTCATTATAACTGAATAATAGCAATAAGCATATGTCTTTTCTTGGGACATGTCTATTTCACACCTCTCAGGATGACACTCACCTCAAACAATCCTACCTTCACTCTGCATTTGTTTGGCTCTTTAATAAGCTTCTAATAAGTTGCACCAAAAAGCCCATAATACCTACCTGCTTAAATATAGTTCAATTCAGCTAAATTAAATTCAAAGTATTAGTAAATCAGTAACCTCTGAAATTGCATTCTTTTAAAACCCCAAAGGGAAATGAAAGAATTTTTAAAACCTTAGAGTGATTAGGAATACACTTATAAATGACTTAAAATAGTCTTTAGATAGGAATACAAATAAACTTAAATTCTCTGTGACTAGTTCTAACAGCGCTTGCGTTAGTAGGAGAAGTGGGATTTGGAAAGTAAAATTCGAGGTGCCCAAGTTTTATTAGTCAATTTTCTTATCCAGAACAGGCCACATGGGTCTCCATTAGCTTCAGAACTTCCTATACTCATCCCAAATTTTATCCAGATTTCAAGTGAGACTAACAAACCATGGCCCAATGTGTAACTTTTTTTCTTTTTTTATTGACACAGATCTTGCTATGTAGCCTAGGCTGGCCTCAAAATCACAAGTTCTCAATCATCCCACCTCAGACTCTCAAGTGCTAGGATTGTAGATGTGCACCACCCCGTCCAGCTTCCTTTCTAATGCCTTCATAATGCATATTCTTTAGCTGTATTGGCCTCCTACGTTTTATATATTCTTGTTGTTGTTGTTGTTAGGTGCCGTCGAGTCAGTATCCGACTCATAGCGACCCTCTGTACAACAGGTGAAACACTATTGTCAGTGCTTCTCTGCTGTTCATAGGGTTTTCAATGGCAGATTTATATTTGGAAGGGGGTTGCCAGGTCCTTCTCCCAGCCTACAGCTTCTGGTGTTCCCAGGCAGTCTCCCATCCAGGTACTAACCAGGCCGGATCCTGCTTAGCTTCCGAGATCTGAAAGGATCGGATGCCACAGGGCTACAGCTGCAGGCTATATATTCTTAGTGATTTGTTAATATTAAGATTGCTTATGTTCCAGAACTAGTAGTAGTTCTGCCAAGGTTCATGCACTGAAAAAGTGAAAAACAAATGCTAAAAGCTGTGTATTTTATTAGAATGCCTAAAATAACACCTAGGAAAATATATTCTTTTCTCAAAAAAGTTTTTAATATGCAAATATTTTTGTCTCCTTATAAAATCTGAACACTTCTGAAAAACATAATGAAGGAAATAAAGTCCAAAATACCATTAATCAGAGAAAACCAGTTTTAACACAATTATGTACGAAAAACAAACTGGAAGACTACACAGACTTATATTTTAATATGTATTTTAGATAGAGGCAGAGTGTGAACAATTTCTCATAACTTGCTTTTCAGTTATTAATATATTTGTGGTACTCTTTCATATCCTTACAATATTCAAGAATATGTGATGGTACTGTGGCACATGGCTATAATCCCAGTGACTTCAGAGGCTGAAGCAGGATTATAAATTTGAGGCCAGAGGCAGCCTGCACAATTTAACAAGATCCTGTCTCAAGATTTAAAATAAAAGGCGGGAGGGTGTGGGGAGGGAAGGGGATGGGAGTGTGGCTCAGTGGTGAAGCCTAGCAAGTGTGTGAGGTCCTGGGCCAATCCCTAGTACTGAAAAAATAAGAAAAGAAAAAAAAGAACATATTTTAGGGCTGGGCATGTAGCTCAGTGGTAGAGCACTTGTCTAGCAAGCACAAGACCCTGGGTTCAATCCCCAGTACTGCCAAAAAAAAAAAAAAAAAAAAAAATTTAGGTTTTAAAAGAATATGCTTCAAATAACTGCAGAAGCTGCACAGTTCCCATATTAGTTTCCTGGAGTTGCCTAGTACTACAAACTGGGTAGCTTAAACCAGCAGAAATGTATAGTGTCGCAGTTCTGGAAGCCAGGGATCAGAATCAAGGTGTCAGCAGGGCCAAACTCCCCCTGATATCTGTAAGGGATTCCTTCCTTGACCTTCCTTGGCTTCTGGCATTGCCAGGAATCTTTGGTATTCCTTGGTCTGTATCTCATAACTCTAATTTTTGCATTTGTTCTACATGGTGTTCTTCCTCTGTGCCTTTCTTCTCTTATAATTAGGACACTGGTTATATTGAATTAGGGTCTCAGCCTACTCTAGAATGTTCTCATTTTAATCAGAGTACGTCTACCAAACACTCTTTTTCCAAAAAATAAGGTCACATTTTAAATTACTTGGGGTCAATCTTTCAACATATTTTCTGAAAAGAGCACACAATTCAGTCTTCAACAATCCCCTATGGTAGAATACAGGCTTTTTTTTTTTTTCCCCAGCAATGATACTTCATGCTGCAAATTGTCTACTGTCTATGAAAGTAAATTTATTTATTTATTTACTTACTTACTTACTTACTTACTTACTTATTTACTTACTTACTTATTTTTGCAGTACTGGGAGGTTGAGCCTAGGGCCTTGTGCATACTTTGCAAGCACTCTATCACTTAGCTGCATACCCAGCCCCAGTTTTTAATTTGCTACTTTGAGATAGGATCTCACTAAATTATAAAGGCTGCCTCTGGCCTCAAACTTGGGATCCTCCTGCCTTTGCCTCCCAAGGTGGTAGGATTAGAGGTGTGCACCCACCCAGCCCTTGGTTATGAAAATAATTTTAATTATAGTGTAATATATCAGAACTCATCAATCCTCACAACACCTTCATTCCCATTGAACAGAGTGAAAACTGAGAAGCAGAAATATTAAATAACTATCCAAGGAAATTCAGATAATTAAATGAAAAAGCCACCAGGCCCACTGGCTCCACAGTCTTTGAGATTAACCACACTCCAACACCATTACCACTTGGGAATGAGATAGAGCCAGTGCAAATTTCACTTACTCAAGGAATCAAAATGATTGATCACTAAGAAATATATAAATTTCTAGAGACTATAGATTTATTTTGTTGTTGTTAGGTGCCATCAAGTTAAATCCAACTCATAGCTAGCAACCCTCATAGGGTTTTCAAACAGCTGTTTCAGAATTGTTTTAGGGAGTGGACTGCCTCATCTTTCTCCCATTTTTGCAGTGCTGAGGATCAAATTCACATCTTCAGAAAGTGCAGAGCAGCACTCTACCAACTGAGCTAAACCCCAGCCCATATTTACATGCTATAACTATATGGAACCCTTATTACTATAAAAGTTTTTAGTTGATTTCTTTTAGTTGATTTCTAAGTACATAGTCAACATGTGTATTTAGTAATATAAGTTGCTGCTCTCACCCTTTATACTTTCTCCATTCTTAGTCCTGGGGCAAACATCTTTAATATGGTTAACTAGGAGAATTGATAGAAGGCAGCTCAACATTCTTCCTACCTCTCCTTCCACAAGTTCTTCCTTTCCAACTTAGGAGAAGTCTCACTTCCTTCTGTGGTTTCCATGGTGACTGTTCAATCACTTCTTCTTTTGTTATCTGCACTAGTTTGCTAGGGCTGCCATAACAAGGTACTACAAACTTGGTAACTTAAACAAACAAACAAACAAAAAACTGTTTTCTCACGTTTTTGGAGGGTAGAAGACCAAATCAAGATGATAAGGTAAGTTTCCTTCTGAGGCTTCCTCCTTGTCTGTAGATGGCCACTTCCTTTGTCTTCACATGGTTTTCCCTCTGTGTGTGTCTGTGTCCTAATCTCCTCTTATAAGGATACCAGGTATACTGATTTAGGGCCCAATCCAAGACTTCATTTAGCCTTAATTACCTGTTTAACAGTCATGTCTCCAAATACAGTAACATTCTGAGATACAGAGGTTATGACTCTGACATATGATTTGTGGAAAGGGGAGCGCTAATTCAGCTCATAACAGTGTCCCTATTAAGAACAAATTCATCTCAATATATTGTCTATATTCATATAGTCTATCACATATTTTAGTTCAATCACATCATATCACAGTTTGTAACTAATGTAAATCTTCACCCCAATACTTTAAATATGCCCTTATAGCCTGCCTTGTTTTGGTATTTCTGCAGCATTTCTGTGTGCTGCAGTCATTCATCATCACTGCATATTTTTATAGATATTATGCTTTCTTTTCTCCCTTCTCCAGTGGATATCATCATTCAATCTTATCTCTTTGTGATTCTTGATATTTGTTTTCTGTCTCTAGCATCTGTAAATGCCTGGTCCTATGAATGTGTTCGTCCTCTTTGGTATTAAGATAATTTTACAATTACATGTGGTTTTATTTAATTTTCATTTGTTGTTTTCCCTTTGTGATATTTATTATGACTTTTGTAATTTTTCTGTTATTATATGTTTAGACCATAGGAAGTATATATTAGTATTTTCCTGAAAGTCTCTCTCTCATGAAATATTTCTACCAAAATAGTCTCTCTTTTATGTTACAGAAATCAAGACTCTTAGGCTTCTATTCAAAATAACTCACAAAGTATGCAAGGAAAGAGAAGGGGAAGGGAATTAAATTACTAATACCTAGTCCATGCTAGGGGCTGGGATTTAGCTCAGTGGGTAGAGCGCTGCCCTGCAGTCTCTGAGGTCCCGAGTTCAATTCCCAGCACCGCAAAAGTGGGAGAAGGACCTGGCAATCCACTCCCAAGGCAATCCTGAAACAGTCAGCCATTGAAAACCCTATGAGGGTCGCTATGAGTCGAATACCAACCACTCGATGGCACCTAACAACAACAACAAGTCCATGCTAGAAACTTTATTTCTCAGTCTCATTAAATTCTCACTTCTAAAAACTGAATTAAATTATCTCATAGATGAGTACATTGAGACATGGGGAACTTGGTGACTTTCTCAAGTTGATAGGTATAGGAAATGATAAAGCTCAGAATCAAAATTAGTTTGTATATTCTAAAATCCATGCTTTGCCTGTTGTCTAAATTCTCATCTCTACTTAAATATATTTTTACTTAACTTCAAGTTTCCCTGAGCCTCTCAGAATATGTGGAGTGATGAGAACACAAGTCAAGTACCAACATAATCATATCTGAAGGGTAGTTCTGCCATGCACACCAATCTTTTGTCTTTAATCAACAATTTAAAAGAGTAGTATTCAGGAATTCATTGGAAAATTTACTACAATTTAGCACTTTCTGTAATGAGAGAACTATCAGAAATTTGGAAGTTTGGTCCAGTATGTATATATTGAGCACTTTGTGCATGCCAGAGACACTGCACCATTTGCTTAGAATACAGAGATGAATAAGACGTTCATCTGTCATTGAAAAACTTATAGTTCGGGTACCAAATGGGAAAAGGAGACTGCTACACATCCACCATGTTTTAGGGGTATTTGCTATGCTATTTGTCCCTTCTTAAAGAACCTGACTCAGGCCACCATCTCTCCTGATTAAGATACAGTTATGTGTACCTCATCACCACCACAGGTGATTGGCAATCCATAAGACATCAAAGATGTGGTTGGCAAGTCAGTTTCCTCAGCCAAAAATATACAATCAAGTCTATAAGAAATAATTCAAGTAGTAGCAGTGTAAAAGAAATCAATAAATCAAGAAATCAATAAATAGAATAGATGTATTCTTGTCATTGAAAGAAAGCTAATGCTTTCCTACATTCTTGCTGCCCAGTTTCCCAGAGTTGACCCAATGTTTAGGACACCTCCTGATGCCCATAATCCTACTGTCTGCTTTCCCAAGATGTTACTATGGTCTGCAAGCAACCCTACAAATAACCACCATTTCTAAGTGTGAGCTAATTTGAGTGGTTTCTTTCACTTACAGTAGGAGAGTTCCAACTAATTCAAAAATGTAACCATAATGTGACAAATACTGCAACAGCCATATCAAGAGGTTCCATGGCTGTGCGATGAAAGAGCTTCTGACCTAGCCTCAATAGAACATAGCCTGACAACCATATCCTGAACTATATTCTGACAAATTACTTGGCTGAACAAACATACAAAAGTGATGATAGGAGAGGAGCCCAAATGTAGGCATAGGGTTAGGAAGGAACAATTCCTATGGTTACCCAAACTGGGACTATAAACTAGATTACCCCAAATCCACATACATATCTAGGAAATGCAGTCAAAAATATATACTGATTACCTATCAAGAACCAACATGTGATGAAAATGGGTAAAACAGAGTCCTTGTACAAAATGAAGTCATGATCCAGTGTCAATGGCTTTGGTGTTTACACAGACTTATGAGAAGTCAACATCTACACTAGGCCTTGGGCATTTTTTAAGAGCAGTATTGTGTTTACTTTGGGGTTTCTACACCCATCTGTAACTTATTAAAGACATTGCTACACTAATTATTAATACTGAAATTGTACTTTATATATATGCCAGGCACTCTTCTATGGCACTTTATAAGTACTAACACATGTAATTGATGACCATCAAAGAACACAGCCTTCAGTATGGATTGCACCTCAACATCAAGAAAACAAAAATCCTTACAACTGGGTCAGTAAGCAATTTCATGATAAATGACTTTACAAAAAGATTTTGCCCTACTTAGTTCTACAATCAACACCCACAGAACTAGCAGTCAAGAAATCAAAAGATGTATGGCATTGGGAAAAGCTGTTGCAAAAGACTTCTTTAAAGTGTTGGAAAATAAAGATATTTTATTGAAGACAAAGGTGCACCAGACTTGTGCCATGGTATTTTCAGTTGCATCATATGCTTCTGAAAGCTGGACAGTGAATAAGGAAGGCAGGAGAATTGATGCTTTTGAATTATTGTGCTGGAGATGAACACTGAATATACCATGGACTGCCAAAAGAACCAACAGATCTGTCCTAGAAGTACAACCAGAGTGCTCCTTGGAATCAAGGATGACTACACTTACGTATTTTGGAGAAGGACATCATGCTTGCAAGTGGTGGGTCAATTAAAAAAAAAAAAAGGAAGACCCTCAACTAGATGGATTGACCCAGTGGCTATAACAATGGACTTAAACATAAAAAGGATCATGTGCATGGCATGGTGTCTAGGAGTGTTTCATTCTATTGTGCATAGGGTCGCTATGAGTCCAAATCTACTTGATGGCGCCTAACAACAATAACAAATCATGTAATCCTCAGAACTCTGTACGGCAAGGCTCTATTACTGCACCCATTTCACAAATGAGCAAACTGAGGGACATAAATAGCAATTTCACCAACTGCATAGCTAGAAAGTAGCAGAACTAGGATATAAACACAGTAATCTGAGAATCCACATTCTTATCCTCTATTCCATGCTGTTTTTAATCAAAACAAAAAATATAAGAATGAAATTTAAATTACCCACACTTTCACAAATAATAATTTTTTCAATTTATAATGTTCCTTGGCAGAATTTAACGATAGGGATATACAAAGCTGATGAGCAAATAGACACTATTTTGCATCTTTTTAAACAGTGTCTCCAACATTTTCTAGTATGCTTATCATCATTATCATCAATTCCATCAATTTATTGTGTCATAGTTTAACTCTTCTCCTACTATCAAAATTCCTAATTCCCCAGTTTTTCCGGTTCTTTGCCACTATTAATAGTGGAATGAGTATTTTACGGCATTATTTTTTTTTTTTTTACTTTTCTTGAATTATTTCCTTAGGATAAATTCCCAGGGGTGAGAAATGTCCATGGACAATTTTCCAAACACCAGTGGAAGGTTGCAAACATGAATGAGCGCATTTCACCACCATTTCATAAGAACTCAATTGTGATATCTATGTTTTTTAGTGTTTACTCATTTAGTAGGTATAAGTTGTGTGTTATTTTAATTTCTATTTTATTTCCATTGCTTACTGATGAGGTTAATATTTCTCTAATTATTTACTTACTGAGGTTCTTAATGAGAAAATTCTCTGTATATAAGTTTTGCCCAATTATCTATTGATAATTTAATAATTTTTCTACCAGTTTGAATGCCTTTAAGAAAGTCATTATTCCTTTCCTGTCTTGTTTTGTGTGTTTTCTTCTCAATCCATTGACACTGGAGCAAGTTTTCCAAGGTCCTGGAAAGCAAGCCTTGGAGACAATGCTCAGAGAACCATGCACTGTGTGTCAGCTTTGGCCTGACAGATGACATTTTGATCTTGAGGAGGCTGAGTTTTGCTCAAGAACCAAGAGGGCATAATATTTATAAATGCCTCCTTAGGTCTAAGTGAATCAATTTTTGGGTAATTCATCCCTCGATGGTAACTTAAGCCCTAACTACAAAGAGGCTGGGGCATAGCAACATAAGCTTCCCAAAACTGGAGGGAGATCTTCTCCCTGGGTTAGCCCAGGGCCAGCAGCCAGGGCCTCAAAATCCTCACCTCACTAAAGGATCTCAAGATGGAAGAGAGCTGTTAGAATCCACAGTATCTGCTCCTCCTCTATGTGACCTCCTCATTCCAATAAAACTCTGCATCCCTGGTTATGTAAGTCAGGAACTCATTTCATCTTACAGTGCAGTGTGTCTGTGGTATTCCTGCCAACACAAACCCATGGAAACTGCCCTCTTCCTTCCTACTTTATCTCAATCATGTTGTCTTTACTACATGTTTCACATTTTTAATATGGCTACATCCTTCGTGGTTTTTTTTTCTTCTTTCTTTTACCCCTCATATAGTGGAAAGGATCATTCTTTCCAAGGTTCATGAAGAGGCCAAATTTTACGTTACCTAAAAGATTTATTTTTTTTATGATTAAATATTTTATGATTAAATTTTATGATTAAATATTGAACCAACCATAGTTGGTTATACAATATATGATATGCACCTAAAAGTGTTTTCTATGTTTCCAAATGTTGTTGGGAGACTGGTTATTAAATGACTATTCCTTTCTCAATCATTTTGTAATAACTACTATATCACACATTCAATTTATAAAGATAATTATACCTCTTTCTAGGATTCTTGTTCTATTTATTTATAGGCATAGCTGTATGGCTAGCTATGCACCCAGAGATGTAGTTTTAATTATTGTTTCTAAGATACTTTACAATCTGCAACTACCACCATCTCACTGGTTTTCTTCCTTAGTAATACTTCTGGTGCCCTGTGCTTTTTTATTTTTCAAAATGCTTAAGTATGATTTTGTCAAAAAAAAAGCCTGATAACTTTTTTTATTCTTAAATTTATAAATTAATCGTTTTAAATGTATGTTGTTATTGTTATTGCTGTTGTTGTTGTTAGGTGTTATCAAGTCCAGTCTGACTCATAGCAACCCTCACAGAGTTTTCAATGGCTGATTGTTTTGGGATTGCTTCAGGCATGGATTGCCATATCTTTCTGCCATTTTCGTGGTGCTGGGGATTGAACCTGGGTCCTCAGAGAATGCAGAGCAGCGCTCTACCAACTGGGCTAAACCCTACCCCTCCAAAATGCATAGTCTTTACAATGTGCATTTTTCCATTCAAAAAATATTTGTCTATTCATTCATGCTTCAATTACATTTCCAATGAAATGCTCTAGCTTTCTTTATGTAGGTCATAGTCATCCTTAATGAAGCTTAGATTCCTAAGTGTTTTATATCTTTGTCACGATAGTGAATGAGTTTTTTATTTATATTCTCTACTTAGTTATTGCTGATATACTAAAATCTCTGCTTTATAGAGTTGACATGAGTAACAGCCTTTTGAAGAATATTTCTGTATTTTCGGCAAAACTATTGTGAAAACATTGTTCATGATGTCATTCCATGTCCATTTCAGCAATAAATTTCTTCCAGGGTACAGAAAAAAAAAAAAGTTACTTTTCTCCTGAGACAAACCTAATGAGAAAGACTTTTTAGAGTTTTATTTTTCCCTTAGAAGCCAAGATATTAAAAGCTTTACAGTTCGTATTTAACTGTGAAAATGAAGTAAACCTAGATGCCTTACATATATATTTTTCTGTTCCTTTTCATTGGCTTTGGTTACTTGTATTTTTAATTGTTCTCTTTTATTTCTGCGATCCACTTCAAATTGTCTTTGCAAGTATGTAGTTAGCCCAGGAAGGTTATGTACCTTAATATGCATATTCACAAGTAATTAAGCTATATGGTAATTGAATAGTATTGTTCATCTGTTCTTAATTATATATGCTAAAAATGAAGTAATCAACCTTTTTCCTCCAAGATACTATAAATCTACCCCTTTGTATCCTTCTCAAGAAGGCATTACAGAACCTGAGAGTGATCCCACATGGTCACCTTGAATTCTCTTTAATTTATAAGAAAAATATGTTCATTTTTCATAAACTTTGATACTACTAATATTTTTAAGAATAAATAACTTAGGATATAACTTTACACTGGTCCTTATGCAGCAAACACATGTCATCAAGACACATCCAGGACACAAATGGGTGAGGAATGGTGAGAAAATGGTTTTGGAGCAGTTCCTTGAGAAGGTTAAGTTAGTTGTGCATGGTTCCTGAATTTTCCCTTCTGCAGTCTTTACCACAGTTTCAGAGAATATTAATCACTCTCGATTGTGAGCTTTGATGATCCTCTGCAATTACACCATTTCCCATGTACTCACATCTTGACATACAACCTGCTAAGTCATTGTTTGTTCCAGATTATATCCAACACTCTGACTTTATTGCTTGTGAGGTCATCCACCTACTGGAAAATCTCATGCTTCTGACAACACTGAAGAAGCCCTTCCCACCCCTATGGGCTCAGTTCTGTCCTCTTACTATACCACCTCTGCACCTGCACCATGGCACATTCTTTTCTTGTGGGGGTACCCAGACCTCAACGGCTGGTCAACTTGCAAGGCACAGTGGATGGAGTCAAGGGCGGCTTCAGGCTCCAGGATGCTTTTGGAACAGGTTTTACTGTACAGCTCCTATTAAAGAGATACAGCCCTCAAGCCTGCCCTTTGGAATAGCAGAAGTGTATGGCTCTTAAGGGTTGCAGCTCCACCTCTGGCTCTGGGTCCAGAGGCTCTTCGTCTTCAGCAGTGGGCCAGGGGCCCTCCAGATGTCCCCCACGAAGACTGGCTTCTCCGCAGTTGGTCTCTGATGATCTCCCGTCTTGGTCTGGCACTGCAGTGGCCTCTGCAATGGGAGGCAAACCTCTCTTAGTCTGGTGAGCTCGACCTCTGAGATGATGGGGCGGCAGGTCTGTGCAGTGGTACTGCATGGCTCAGATGGTGATAGAACGGCCTCTGGGTTGGCAGGCAGTGTCCACCCTCGATCTGGCGATGGTGTGGCCTGTCTGCAATGAAGTGGCAGAGCAGACCAGCAGCAAGTAACCCCCCAGCATGAAGCTAGCAGCCAGCAGCCCACAGCATCACCATCAGCAGCCTCACATGCAGAGTGAGCTTTGTTTATGTAGTCCTTGGGTAACTGCCTTAATTGACTCAAGATGACAATCAGGTGCAGGCACCAGGGGCTAGGTGCAACCAATTTAGGAGTGACATTCAAATAAAGAGTGAAACCAGATGTCACTCCTTGGGCAATCAAAGGGATATCCTTGATTACCAATCAGGGGGCAAGATGAGGGATGGATATAGCCAATTAGATAACAGGGGGTCCAAGTGGGCTAAATAAGCCCCTATCTCAATCATACTTCCTCTCTAGCCCCTGGGGCTATCCCATAATATTCCCTACACTATCTTACATTACAATTGTCTGTTTGGGGAGTCTGTCCTTGAAAAAAGCGTAATATCTGATCTATCTTTTGTAACTCCAGGGCCTAGCATAGTATTTGGCACTTCTAACCTGCGAACACTGTATCTTAACTGTTCACATCATTATCTCCAATCAAAAAAGAAAGATATCAATAGAGTTTTATCCTTCTCTGCAATGCCTAGGAGGTCATATTACTGACTTAATAAACACTGGTTTTAGTGCAGAGTCCACAATTCATCACCTTCCTACCTGAGATTTCTAAGCTACTTTTGGTCTTCATTCTAAGACAAAGGGGACCTACCTCTCTCTGGGAGACTGGGCAAGTGTTAAGCATGTTGAAAGTGCTGATAAAAACTTTTAAAATCAATACTGAGATAAACAATAAGGTTTTTACTATAAGCACTCCTTCCAATATTTATCTTCCTGTAAATAAGAAAAGATGTTGGAGAATGGGGTAGTTTACTCCCTATTTGGCAGCTGTTGAAGTCTTCCTTGCTACTCAGCTGCCTTGAGAAAAAGACTCTCAGCAAGCAGCCAGATGAACCACCCTTATACTAGCACTATTGGTTCTGAACACATCACCAACACCATGAAGAAGCCACACAACAACTGTAGCTACAGCACAACTCTGGCTCCTAAAGGTGTATAGGCCCAGCCATGACTGTTTCAGGTCACAGTTTGCACCAGACTTGCTGCCATCTCAAGCTTTGGTGAACTCTAGATGACCTTGTAACCATTTCCACCTAGACCACAGGGGAAGCACTTCCTCTGATAGCAAAGGGATTGATGTTAATGGTGCAAAAGGGAGAATGTTATAATTGGTGTAATTATAAACCTTTATTTGCATGACAGTTTTTCTGTGATTGGTACAAATACCCCCTTTCTGGCTATGTAAGTAGGCTCTTCACTTGCTCATTGAGCTGAGAGACACCCTCCTGTGCTGCCTTCCTGCAAGTAGTCTTTTTCCTTACTTTTAGGAGCATGGGCTAAACTAATACCAGAAAGAAAGAGGCAGTGAAGACAACCTGGCAACAAGGACAGCAAAGCAGGGATAGCAAGGCAGATGGCATGCCAATGCACAGAAGCAGAGGAGGGGCCAGCTCTCTTGATAGCAGTGGCCTAGGTGGAAGTATGGGAAACATGTGACTCTGGAGATGGACATGAATGGAACATGGGAACTGTGGTCTTAAAGAGACAGACCTGACTGACTGACAGGCCAAGCAACAAAAGCCGCAGGGCAGACAACTGCATTAACAGCTGCAAAAGAAGTGGGGCCAGAAGACCAGTGGCCAACAGGAGCAGCAACAGGAGGGCAGCAATAGCTGCTTCCCAAATGGTGGCACCTGCAACAGTGGCAATAATAATAAGAGGCTACTGAATAGTTCAAGAGAGCAAACAGGCCAGGAAGAGGAACAGTGGAGTAAAAAGAAGGTGAGGCAGGGTAGAGAGCTAAAGTCAAAGAAGGGTAGAAGGCTTTAAAGAGACAGAGAAGAGAAACTGCAGGCCCCAGTGACTGGAAGGGTTCCAGAAAGTTGCCAAGTCTTTACAAAAAAAAGGTTTCAGACAAGTAGGCCTGGGAGTTGTAATACTGGCCACTGTCAAGGGCTGAGGAATCCTAACACATAGGCCTTCCCAGAAACTGCAATGCCAGCTGCTGTCAAGAGCTGACAAATCCCAATACACAGGGGCATCTAGAAGGTGCAATGAGAGCTGTGATTGAAGGCTTAAGAAATCCTGACCTCCTCAGCTTACATAAGAGCTTACAAGTTTAGGCATCCAAACCTCCTGCGACTACATATTTCCTTAGCCTACTTAAGAGCTGGTAACACTAGATAGTACCAATTGCTTCTGCTGCTCCCATCCTCTGCTGTTCCTGCTCAGTGTTCTGAAATGCCAAGGGAAATAAAAGACCAGCACTTGATGGACTTCTTGCCTGCCTGCAATTTCTATCCAAATAGAGCAATAGGATCAGTCACCTGATTGGTGACAATTCCTAGGCCTTTTGTTGGTCTTCCTTGACCTCTTTAATACTTCAAAATCACCAACACCAATGTAACGTGCTATACTGCCTCCTCCAACACTTCTCCAGAATAGAACAAAAGGATAGCAGATCCTGAATAAATTTAAGTATCTACCCAAATGTGGAAAGAATAAAGCTTTAGATAAAACACAGGCCCATCGATCTATGAATGAGGTCCCTCCCACACATAAAGCAATGCACCACCTTTTGGAAACATAAAAATTATCCCCTTATGCATCATTCTCCCAGCCCATCTATCAAAACCATAAGTGCTTTGAAAACCCTCCTTTTGTGAATGAGTTGTTTCCTCAAGAAATCTCTATGTCTCAGAGACCTATCTACTCATATCCTGACATACAATCTGCTCAGTTATAATGTGTTCCAGATCATATTCAATACTCAGACATCTTATTCCTTATGAAGTCATCTTCCTTTGGAAAATCTCATGCATTAGGCAACACTATAGGCAGAATTGTCCCTCACACAGGAAACACTCAAATAACAGGGGATTGGTCCCCTTGGGACCAAGGTCCAAAATTTTAAAAATGCTTTTATATAGATAACTTTGCATGTATTATTTACAAATACTACTATTTTGTTGAGAGTGCCGAACAAAATTTATCCATTTCTTATTAAATGTGATTGTGTATAAAGGTAGAAAGTCATAAGACTTACTTTTCATGGAATATTACCCTCTTACCTCCTCACTTCTGAAGTTCCTATGCCTCTAATGAAATATTGAAGTATAAGGAAATTTTTGATCTTGGCAGAGCAGTACTTTGGTTCCTCCATGTTTCAACTTTCTATTGATATTTCTTTTCTATGTTTTCATTTTTCATTTCTGGCCTCTTCTCTACCCTTTACCCCTTTCTTTCCCACAGTCTTGCAAAACTGAAGAGTTTAGAAGGCTGATTTTCAGGTAAGTGAGTAATTATATTTCAACAGTCTTCTGGAGCACATTTCAGTCTTTGTCATCTTTGTCCCTGGTACTAGTAGCATGATAAAAATGGATGAGAACGATACATAGAGAAGGCAAGATTGAAGCCCCCATCCTCTTATATCTCAACATTTGTATGCTACATCTCTTCATCTGCATGAGCACCAGGCTCCCTACCTTCTTCTTCAACTCTACTTTTATCATCATTCATGACTTCAACATTCTCATGGATGATTATCCAACATCTTATCCTTTTCATTCTTTGACTTCTTAGCCACAACAGTCACTCCTTGCCCCACCTCAGGTACCTAGTCACATAGATCATATGAGAAACAGCATCCACTCCACACCCTAGCTTCAAACATCCTGTTCTAACTATTGTCTACTATAGCCCAATACACATAAACCATCTCTCCAGCAGCCATACTCCTCTAACTCTCCAACTCCATCAAGACCTCTACCATTGACTCTGACAAGTAATATTGATGCTATCATTTTTCATGTTACCTATAACACACTCTCATGCTTTTACTTATGTCCCAAACGGCCTAAATGGCATGATGTGGAACTATAAATGCTCCCTTTCAATCATCTGTGACTACCTTACTCCTTAGTGGGTAAAACTGCAATCCTGATTAAACCCAAACATGCACTTGTTAATCAAATCCTACAAATCTCAACATGACCTTGTACTTCTACTCTTGATCAATGGCTTCTACACTATTTTTGAAATCCACTTTTGGTTACTTTCATGCCTTTGATTAACTCAATTCCTTGTCCAGTGCTTGAGTTCCATGTTAGATAGCAGTTTTAAAGATGCCCAAGATTTGTTTTAGTCTGGTTCAGTAAGAAAAGCAAACACAGAAATGACATGAGGAAGGAAGGCGGTTTTTATACTTACAGACCCTTGGATATGGAAGGCACCGTATACCATGCATTTCACACAAGAAAGTAGCAGAGTGGGACAAGAGGCAGAAGGAAAGAGGAAATCATAGACAAGAAACTTTATCAAGGTTTCCATAGGAAGGAACAGGTGAAACAAGATAGGTTTAAGACTAGTAGTCTGAGTCATTTCAGCAGGCTCTAAGGCTTAAGACTTGTCTCTAGCAGTCTGGTATTTGGCCCCTAGGTGGTTAGGGAAGGGTGTTATAGTGGCCTGGAAGAGCTCATTAAAGGAAGTATTTAGGGTTGTGGGCTCTAGATTGATTGGTTTGCATATGAAAGGTATGCTAGTAGGTGAGTCTTTTAGTTTTTGAACCCTGGGAGGGCCAGCCCCTCAAGGGACAGTAAATCCCCAGATGTCAAAACAGGAAACCTCAGCCAAGCACAGTGGCCCACACCTGTAATCCCAACAGCTCCAGAGGTGGAGGCAGGAGGATCGCAAGTTCAAGACCAGAGGCAGTCTGCATAATTTAGTGAGACTCTGTCTCCAAAAAAGTAAAAAAAAAAATGGGCTGGAGGCAGCAGCTTAATGGTCCAGCACTTGCAAAGCAGGCAAGCAAGGCCCTGGGTTCAACCCCTAGTACCACAAAAAAATCAATGAAACCTCTCACTGTTAATGGCTTTTTTATCAGCTTAATAACCTTGTTTCAAGACTCACCCCATGCCCAGAGTTACATGTACCCCTGCAAATTTGTCATATCCCAGACTTGACCAGGATTATGACTCACACATGAAAAATAGCCTATTAGTAAGCAAAAAATTATTCTAATAGATCTTTATCATAATGGAAAGTCTGGATTCTAGAAAATATTATTCTCTATTCTAAAGCAACTTCTTATTTTCTTTGTAATTAGTTTGCAAAACCAAGTATGTATGGAACAACTCAGCAGATTATCATATCCTAAATCAGTTCAAATGTAGAAGAGTTACATTCTCAGCTGATTTTTAAGACATAGTAACCAAGAGCTATAATTTATATATGTCATATAGTCATGAATGCATAATTAAAAATATCAATTTTAGGGATATTTCCTTAAAGTGTGAAGCAATGGAGAAAAAAAGATGAACTTTGATTTGTGCCATATGTCTGGGAGGAAGAGGTTTCCTGATGGTCTAAGAGAAAGACTTCTGCATTTAGATAAGTCTTTTATGACACATTATTTCCTGTTTAAAAAGAAGCTGGTCATTATTCTAAAAACTTGTGGAGCTGAATGTGTATTTTTCACATTTTCAACTTCATCTTTGTCATTCTTGATTTTTGAAACACTCTATAAAAGCTGAATAATATATTCATTGCATTTCCAAAATCCAACTTTCCTTCCTTTTCCATTGTATATCAAAAGACTTCTCACCATCAATATAAATTCAAATTGGTATACTAGTTTATACTTTACAAAGTGTGTTCAGACTCATTTCCTTAACTCACAGCAGCTCAAAAAATGAAGAGAAAGCACATATTCTTACCTGAATTGCCTAATAAATTAGTAAATGTATTTATGTTTGTTTTCTTTCATTCTTCGATTCATTTGCTCAACATTTATTTAACAGCTATAGGTACAAGGCACTATTCTAGGCACTGAAGATGCAGAAGGAAATAAAACAAAATCACTGTCTTCGGGAAACTTTGTCAGGAAGATAAACAATGGAGAAGTAAACAAGCAAATGAGGATGCCCAGACTCAAACTCTGGTTTGACTGCAAATTTGCAGCTCTTTGCAGGATACTATTCTGTCTTCCTTGTCCAAATTGCACAGTGCAAAAATTCTCTTTGCCATGAATTTTGGTAGTTTTATTTTTTCAACTCATCTCTGAGTTTCCAAAAAGTCTCAGATTTTTCCTGTTCTCTAATGAGTGGTTCTGCTATCAACTGTCAAAATATTTAATAACCCACCCTGTTCAGGGTAATATTGTTTAGTAATTAGAGAAGGCCTTCTTCCACACACACATGCACACCTCAATAAAGAATGAAAATGTCAGTCTAACTGTAGAATAACGATTACTCGAGGTTGGGGCTGGTATTTAGTGCAGTTGGCAGAGCACTGCTCTGTAGTCTCTGAGGTCCCAAGTTCAATTCCTAGCACCCCCAAAATGGGAGAAGGACATGGCAATCCACTCCTGAGGCAATCCCAAAACAATCAGTCATTGAAAATGCTATGAGGGTCATTATGAGTCAGGCAGGACTCAGGGCACCTAACAACAACAGAGGTTGGGATGGGTTGGGAGGAAGGTGAATAAAGGGAGGTTGGGTTTGATCAGTGCATACTGTATGTATGTATTGAAATATTATACTAAACTTCATTAATATGTACATAATTAATATGTACAATTAATAAAAGTTAACCTAAAAAGAAAAGAAGGGTTAGGGACGTAGCTCAGTGGTAGAGTGTTTGCCTACGATGGGAAAGACTTTGGGTTCAATTGCTTGGACAAGGAAGGAAGGAAGATCAGTCATACCTGGAAAAATACATACAAAATTTTAAAGTACAAATTAATAACCTGAAAGAGTATATATATGTAATTATTAGCAGTTCTCTGCTGACACAGGATTTCCATAGGAGACTATGTCAAAGTACTCCTCTTTGCCTGTTATCCATCTCATAGCAGTCATAGTAAGTTAACTTGCTCTATGTATCATTAGTAATTCATGATTTGCTTGTGAAAGTGCAGGGACAGCACTACTATAGACCTAATACAATGAATATCTTATTAGGAAGAAATTAACAAATGAATTGTTGCCAATCAATATGTGTTGAAGAGAAAATTACAATGATAGTAAAGCCTAAATAATTTATACACAATATTGATTTTTTCATTACATTAATTATTCTTTATAGCATACATAAGGAACTTGGAGAAGAAAACCTTCAAAGTAAAGAAATTTATCTGCAGTGGTGGTTTAGGCTTAAATCTGAATTTAAAAGACAAAGAATGAACCATGAGAGTTCACAAATATTTTTAGATTAAGAATGTACCGAATAATTGGATAGTTCCAATGTACCTCAATTCTTCTGGTTGTCGGAAGATTTATGCAAAAGTATTTTTCATTTTATTTTTATTTTTTGGTACTTGAAGGTTGAACCCAAGGGCTCACACATACTTTGCAAGTATCAGCTGCACCCCTAGCCCAATTTTTTGTTTTATATTTTAAGTCAGGGTCTCACTAAGTTATGCAGGCTGCCTCTGGCCTCGAACTCGCAATCCTCCTGACTCAGCCTCCTGAATCACTGGGATTACAGGTGTGCCCCACTGCACCCAGCACTTTTGATATTTTCAATGAAAGTAGTAAGTGTATTATATAAAAATATCAGAAATAGAAGTATTTACTAATCCACCTCTTTCATCACATTTATGGATAATACAAAAAGGGATCTGATAAAGCTGTTTGGGAAAGAAAATCTTCACTGATGCCTCTCTCCAGATTTTTTTCAGCTACTTAAACACAGTTCAACAAAATGCAGGTACTTAGAACTAATACTTTAGTAATAGAAATAGTAGCAGTAATTCCCTGCACAAAGACAAGGACTTAAAGATGATCTTTTTCTTTATAGGCCATTGGTGTCTCTAGCCATGTCACAAAAATGGTATACTAGAATAAAACTAAAGAGGGATATCTGTAAAGAAGGGCTATGAGAAAGAAGATACAGATCTCCACAGATGACATTATTCCCAGAAAGTCAAAACCCCTTCCTGTGGATTAAAAACAATACACATATGCACCAATCTCAATAGATATATATGTACAGATATTCAACTGGATATTGTTTTTGTCATCTACAAATACATATAATGACTAGCATTTTGGTCATGGCATTGAATTTCAGAAGTAGAGCAGTGACTTTATGTTTCTTTTGTGAAGTTTTGTTAGATACAAATTTTATTTAAATATTTTTCAATATCTAATATTAGGAACCCCCATGTGTCTGCCAATTTGCCATATTGTGAGGGCTGGAGTGTTGCTATGATGCTGAAAGCTATGCCACTTGTACTGTAGATACCAGCAGGGTCACCCATGGTGGACATGTTTCAGCTGAGCTTCCAGACTAAGACAGACTAGAGAGAAGGCCATGGCTAACCCACTTCTGAAACAATTAGCCATTGAAAACCCTATGAATGACAGAGAAACCATGTCAGATGTAGTGCCAGAAAATGAGCCCCTAAGGTTGGAAGGCACTCAAAAGACGAATGAGGAAGAGTTGCCTCCTCCTGACCATAATGATGAGAATGGACAAAGCCCCAGGGACTTCCATTTGCTGATATGCCACAACTCAAAATAAGAAGAAACAACTACAAACTTCCATTAATAATTGGAACATGGAATATGCAAAGTATGAATCTAGGAAAATTAGAAATGGTCAAAAGGGAAATAAAGCACATAAACATCAGCATTCTGGGCATCAATGAGCTAAAATGGACTGGCATGGGCCATTTGAATCAGATAACCATATGATCTACTATGCCAAGAATGACAGATTAAAGAGAAATGGAGTTGCATTCGTCATCAAAATGAGACATCTTAAGATCTGTCCTGAACTACAATGTTGTCAGCAATAGAATAATGGCCATATGCCTACAAGGAAGGCCAGTTAATATGACTATTATTCAAATTTACGCACCCATCACTAAGGCTACAAATGCAAATGTTGTTTTTGCTGTTGTTAAGTGCCACTGAGTCAGTGTCCGACTCATAACTACCTTACATACAACAGGCAAAACATCATTATTAGTGCTTCTCTGTTATTCATAGGGTTTTCAATGGCTGACTTTTTTGGGGGGAGCGGGCTGCTGGGTCCTTCTCCAAAGTCTACAGCACCTGGTATTCTCCCATCCAAGGTGGTCTCCCATCCAAGTACTAACCAGGCCTGACCCTGCTTAGCTTCCCTGATCAGATGGGACTGGACACCACGGTGGTGTGGCTACAGGTGATTCAAATGAAGATAGGGAAGATTTTTACCAGCTTCTTCAATCTAAAGTAGATTGAACATGCAATCAAGATGTACTTACAATTGCTGGTCACTGGAAAGAAAACTTTGGAAACAAAGAAGGCGTTTCAGTAGTTGGAAAATATGGCTGTGGTGACATAAAGGATTCTGGAGACTGTATGATAGAATATTGTCAGACCTATGGCCTTTTCATTGCAAATATATTTTTTACCAACATGGAGGGCAGCTATACACATGAAAGTCCCAAGATGGAACATACAGGAAAAAAATTGACTACATTTGTGGAAAGAGATGACAGAAAAACTCAATATCAAAAGTCAGAATAAGACTACGTGCTGATTGTGGATCAGACCATCAACTACTCACATGCAGGTTCAAACTGAAACAGAAGAAAATTAGAACAAGTGTACAAGAGCCAAGGTATGATCTTGAACATATCCCACCTAAGTTCAGAGACCACCTCAAGTACAGGTTTTATGCATTAGACACCAGTGATATATGACCAGATGATTTATGACATAACATCAAAGATATCATTCATGAGAAAGCAAAAAATTATTTAAAAGGCAGTGAAAAAAAGAAAAGACCAAATTACATGTCAAAAGAGACTCTGAAATTTCCCCTTGAATGATGAGCGTCTAAAGTAAAATGAATAAATGACAAAATTAAAGAACTAAATAGAATATTTCAAAGGGCAACATGAGAAGACAAAATCAAATATTATAACCACATGTGGAGATAGAAAACCAAAAGGGAAGAACACGCTCTGTTTTTCTCAAGCTTAAGGAATTGAAGAAAAAATTCAAGCCTTGAGTGGCAATAAAGAAATATTCTACAGGGAAAATATTAAATGACTCAGGATACATCAAAAGAATATGGAAAGAATACACAGAGTCATTATATTAAAAGGAATTGGTGGATGATCAACCATTCCAAGAGGTTGTATAAACAGTAACCAATGGTATTAAACAACGAAGTGGAAGCTGCCTTGAAGGAATTGGCAAAACACAAGGCTCCAGGAATTGAAGGAATACCAAGAGAGATATTTCAACAAACAGATGCTGCACTGGAGGTGCTAACTGGTTTATGCCAAGAGATTTGGAAAATAGCTACCTGGCCAACAGACTGGAAGAGATCCATGTTTGTGCTTATTCCCAAGAAAGTGGATCCAACCAAATGCAGTTCGCTTAATAACACACACAAGTAAAATTTTGCTAAAGCTCATTCAAAAACTGCAGCAGTATGTAGACAGGGACCTGCCAGAAAATCAAATGGGATTCACAAGAGAATGTAGAATCAGGGACATCATTGCTGATGTCAATGGATATTAGCCAAAAGCAGAGACTACCAGAAAGATGTCTGTGTTTTATTGATTATGCAAAGGCATTTAACTGTATCATAACAAATTATGGATAACATTGCAGAAAATGGGAATACCAGAGCACTGAATTGCATTCACAAGGAATCTGTGCATGGACCAGGAGGCAGTGGTTTAAATAGAACAAGGAAATACTGTGTGGTTTAAAATCAAGAATGGTGTGTATCAGTGCTGTACACTTTTCACCATTCCTCTTCAATCTCTATGCTGAGCAAATAATCCAAGGAACTGGACTTTATGAAGAAGAACACGGCATCATGACTGGTGGAAGACTCATTAACAACCTGCCTTATATAGATGATACAACTGTGCTTGTTGAAAGTAAAGAGGATTTGAAACATTTACTGAGAATGATCACAAAACAGAGCCTTCAGTATAGATTATTCCTCAACATCAAGAAAACAAAAATCCTTACACTGGGTCGGTACACAACTTCATGATAAATGGAGAAAAGATTGAGGCTGTCCAAGATTTTGTTTTACTTGGTTCTACAATCAAAACCCATGGAAGTAGCAGTCAAGAAATCAAAAGATGCATTGCAGTGGGAAAAGTTGCTGCAAAATACCTCTTTAAAGTGCTGAGAAGTAAAGATGTCACATTGAAGACAAAGTTGCACCTGACTCAGGCCATGGTATTTTCATTCACATCATATGGTTGTGAAAGTTGAACACTGAGTAAGGGGGACAAGGAAAAAAATTGATGCATTGAATTATGGTGCTGGAGACAATTTTGAATATACCATGGAGTGCCAAAAGAACCAACAGATCTGTTCTAGAAGAAGTGCAACCAGAGTGTTCCTGGAAGCAAAGATGGCTAGACTGTGTCTTACGTATTTTGGACGTGTTGTAAGAAGGGACCAGTTCCTGGAGAAGGACATCATGTTTGGGAGGGTGGCAGGTCAATGAAAAAAAAACCCTCAAATAGATGGAATGACACAGTGCCTGCAACAATGGGCTTAAACATAAAAAAGATTGTGTGCCTGGCACAGAATTGAAGAGCGTTTCATTCTGTTGCACATTGTGTCACTGTGAGTTGGACCTGACTCAAAGGCACCTAACAACAACAATTATATTAGGAAATATTATAATATTCTGCACAGAAAGGTACAGGCATTTCACTTTAAAGAATACTACATCTCTCCCCAAACAAATACAAAACTTGTGTTTCAAAAGTCCTTTAAAATTAGGACTAAGTACATTAAAAGCATTTCAAATTTGATACCATTTTTTTCTTCTCTCACATTTATTTTCAGAAATTTAAATATTACTCTGAAGAATTTTAATGCTATTGAAAGAAAATCTAAGCAACAGAAGAAACCTCATCTCATAAATATGTTTTTGCAAACTACTGCCACTTTTGCACACTACTTGTCATGCCTTAACTAATACTGTTATATAACTCCAAATTTATAAAATGCCACATATGGATATAATATAAAATATGCATTGTCTATTTTGTATCACAGTATAGATTTAATGGCTCAAATCTGTCACTATTACCTGCCCATTTTGATGTATTAAGGCAGCAAATACTGAAATTTAGCATTATTTTTATTACTCAGAAAATCCTTTGTCTATAGAGGCTATTCCTTTAGTAAGTGGTCCTTTGTTGCATTCAGCATTCTTTAAATGGGGACTGTGGTCCAAGCAGAGGACATGAGGTACAGGTACTGAAGTACAGGGTATCTGTTCTCTGTTTCATTCATTGAGTATAACTGGGGCATCTATAAAATGAATTAGAAAAAACTTCAAACTATTTTACAACACTGTGCAAGTCATTTTCCAGTTTCATCCCTCTCATCCTTGCAACCACAAATTCATTTTCATCTTTCTCTGCCTTGTTGGATGTCATGGGAGGCATCAAATAGTTCTCAGGCCTGTTAGCTTTCAGGGAGATTCAGTCAGTAGAAAAATGGAAAATGATGAACAAGTGAGAGGAGAAAAGGTTAAGATATGTCCTCTGCCACCCCTCATCTCTCTCACTCTTCTCCTCTGCCTCAGTGCCACAGTTCCAGCAGATGATGCTTTCTACAAACAGCTCCTATCCAGAAACCTCTTCTTAGGTTCTCCCTCCCAAGACACAGATCCTGTAAACTCCCAGCAGACAATTAGATACCATAACTCCGTTCAGATGGGATTAGTAGTTTCCTTTTGTTACCAGTTGCAAGGTACCTCAAGGTCCACTGTTGGTTAGCCTATCCCTGTCCCTATCTCTGTAACTTGTTGTCATTGTTAGGTGCCGTCGAGTCAGTATCCGACTCATAGCGACCCTCATAGGGTTTTCAATGGCTGACTGTTTCAGGATTGCCTTGGGAGTGGATTGCCAGGCCCTTCTCCCATTTTTGTGGTGCTGGGAATTGAACTCTGGATCTCAGAGACTGCAGCGCAGCGCTCTACCAACTGAGCTAAATCCCAGCCCATCTCTGTAACTTGTTGTTAGGTGCCGTCGAGTCATGTATGACTCATAGCGACCCTCATAGGGTTTTCAATGGCAGATTGTTTCAGGATTGCCTTGGGAGTGGGTTGCCATGTCCTTCTCCCATTTTGGGGGTGCTGGGAATCGAACTCGGGACCTCAGAGACTGCAGAGCGGCACTCTACCACCTGAGCTAAATCCCAGACTTCTCTGTAATTAGTCCATTCAAAATCTCAAACTGTGCCAGGACCCTGTATGCTGCCAGTACCCTGACTAATGAAGCTACCAATACTGTAAAACAGCAACATGAGAAAGAAATAGAAAAAAAATAAATGAATGTACATCAGCAGCATCTAAATATACTTGCAATCCAAATCAGATAGCCTCCTTGATAGTTGATTACTGCCCATAAATGCACTAATGAGACAACCATTGCCTTTGTCTTCCACGTTCTATGTTACCTTCTCTCTGTTTCAGTTCCTTTAGAATCCAGTCTTCACTTTGACTTTTTCCTATTCTCCCTCATCTGCAGCATCCTTCTAATTTACATTACCACACTCTGTTCTCAATCTCTTGCCATGTCACCCTATTCTTTACTGTATTATAGGGATCTTGCCTTGAAATTCCATATACGTGCTAAGTTACATCTCTATTCAAAACTAGGTTTACTCTTTCTAAGTCTATGTTTTCACTTTAGAAGTAAACCTATACAAGTGTATAGGCTTCTAATGGAAGTCCACAAATACAGATGCCTCGTACAAGTTTATAGGTACAGATCCAGAATCTTGAATTCTTTGAAAGAAATACTCTATAAATTTAATAAATAAATACAAATGACATCAAAGTGATTAACATTTATACTCTCTTATATTTATAAAGAAAGTAGAATATATGGGCTAACATAAATATATAGTGTAAAATCTAAGGTTTTGAAAACAAATGACAGCTGCTGCTGTTGTTGTTGTTAGGTGCCCTAGAGTCGGTATCCGACTCATAACTACCCTACAGACAACAGGCAAAACACTATTGTCAGTGCTTCTCTGCTGTTCATAGGGTTTTCAGTGGCGGATTGATTTTTGGGAGTGGGTTGCTGGGTCCTTCTCCCAAGCCTACAGCACCTGGTGTTCCCAGGTGGTCTCCCATCCCAACTAACCGAACTAACCCATCCCAACTAACCAGGCCCAACCCTGCTTAGTTTCCGAGGTCTGACAGGATCGAACGCCACAGGGCTAAGGCTACAGGCCACAAAAGACAGTACTTGCTGATAAAAGCATGCTAAGATATTAATAATAGCAATGAACTACAAATATTTATGTACCCACAGGCAACTAATTCAATTTCACTGCGGGGCTATTTCATGTATGAATTTAATTGTATATTTTTAAACATTTTTACTCCCGTTTCATTAATTTCCCATAAGAAAGATGATATGCTGAATAAAGACTGCAAGTTTCCATTCAACCTTATTCACTGGGTGCCCATTGAGTATCTCTAGTATCCTAAAAATTAACATTTACTTTTACTATTCATGGATTTTCTTCTACACCATAACTTGTCAGTTCAGTTTTATATTGTTTAGGATAAAAAGTTCCATGTTGAAGAAGGATTGTTGTTGTTAGGTGCCTTTGAGACAGGGTCTAACTCACAGTGACCCTACAGGGTAAAATAGGCAAAACAGTATTGCTAGTGCTTCTCTGCTATTCATAGTGCTTTCAATGGTGGATTGCTTTTTGGGAGGGGGTTGCCAGGTCCTTTTCCCAAGCCTACAGCACCTGGTGTTCCCAGGCGGTCTCCTATCCAAGTACTAACCAGGTCTGACCCCACTTAGTTTCTGGGATCTGATGGGATCAGATGCCATAGTGGTACAGCTGCAGGCTCAAGATAGTGTAAATTTATCTGTCATTTTATCTTTACAGAAAACAGCATATGCTAAATATGGTGGTGCACACCTATAAACCCAGCGACTCAAGAGGAAGAAGAAGAAAAATCACAAGTTCAGGGACAGAAGCTCACTGTGTAACTTAGTGAGAACCTTACTCAAGATAAAAAGTTAAAAATGGGCTGGGGATGCAGCTCAGTGGTAGAGAACTTGCAAAGTATGTGTGAGGCCCTTGGTTCTACCTCCCAATACCAAAAACAAATAAACCAAAAATGGAAGTGTATATATACAAATATACATATATATATGTATATGTGTGTATATATATACACACATATATATATATGTGTATATATATACAGAGTATGTATATATGTGTGTATATATATACAGAGTAGATATACACACATATACATATATATGTATATATAGGTAGATAGGTAGATATCTACATTTTTGATACCTATGTTGTTGTTGTTAGGTGCCGTCGAGTTGGTATCCGACTCATAGCGACCCTCTGTACAACAGGGGAAACACTATTGTCAGTGCTTCTCTGCTGTTCATAGGGTTTTCAATGGCAGATTGATTTTTGGGAGGGGTTTGCCAGGTCCTTCTCCCAAGCCTACAGCTTTTGGTGTTCCCAGGTGGTCTCCCATCCAGATACTAACCAGGCACGACCCTGCTTAGCTTCTGAGATCTGAAGGGATCAGATGCCACAGGGCTACAGCTGCAGGCATAGATATCTATAGATACATATGTGTGTGTGTGTGTGTGTGTGTGTGTGTGTGTATCACATATATATGAAAGCATATATGTATAGTAGTTAAGTCATGTGATATCCTTACTAGGTTCTAAGAACATCATGTAGATTATGAAAAGTCTCTCTTTCCAGAGAAGGAAACTGAAGTACAGAGTAGATAACTAACTTAACCCAAGGTCACATGATAGTATGTTGTTGATCTAGATTAAAATCTACATAGTTTGACGTTAGAGACCATGTTCTGAAACACTGATTACATTCATGAATCAGACAGCAACATGATTTTCAGTTCAGTGGCTGGTAAGTTTGTCATCAGTTTCCTCCAACTTCTCTTAAGGTCTTTTCCTAATTCATCATCTTTTCCCTTTACCCTCCAATATCACAATCTCCAACCATCACCAAACCAACGAAACCATCTGGTTTTGACAGGTAGTAATCCCAAATCTATACATACCAGAAGTTATATATACTTCCCTCATGTTCCTTTCCATACACAAAGTTCCCATCGTCTGTTTGTTTTTTCTTCTAAAGTGAAAATGAATGATAAAACTAACCATTCCAAGAAGCAAGTATACTTGTTTGTACCCAAATTTATGATTTATGGCATACTGTCTAATGGAAGAAACTTCACAAAATGGTCTGATAAGCCCTGGCCTTCATATTTTTTACTCCTCTTTTAGAAAATCAGAGGAGTTGTCATCTTTCTAATAATTATGAAAGTCAACCACTAACAATTAGAGTTTGTACCTGAAAGAAGAGAGTCCTAATGCAAAGCATTTGATAATTCCATTTCCTTAAGGACCACAATCTTGTCAATTATGCTGATGTATTTTTTAAGTAATATAAAAGCTGGCACTTATTTAGCATCTTCTATAGGTTAACCTCTGTGCTGGGTACTACATATATTTTTTTTTATTGAACAACTGTATTTGCTACAGGAAGATAAAGACAAATACTATGTAAGTTAACAAATATTGAGTATATTTTCCAACACATAGTTAAATGCTTAGCTATAATTTATATTAGCTAAATAAAATCAGGGGTTGGGGTTTAGTTCAGTTGGTAGAGTGCCATGCTGCATTCTCTGAGGCCCTGGGTTCGATCCTTAGCATGGCAAAAATGGGAGAAGGATGTGGCAGCCCACTCCCAAAATAGAGAGCCATCAAAAACCCTATGAGGATCATAGGTTGGACACAACTTGATGGCAACTAAAAACAAAACAACAATTAAAATCAAGAGATAATTTATATATGATAGCCAGAATCTAACAAACTTTTTCAAAAGAAAATTAATTACTATGAAATATTAACAGGGGTTCCCTATTTGTTTTCATACTGAACCTATTTCTTGGCCCAATAATTTGTGACTCTTAAAATCACATTAGGATTTTCCCATCTTGATTAAATTGTTTAATTCATTATCAAGTATAAATAACTTTCAAATGCCATAAGCTTCTGATTGTCTTTAGTCAAAATGAGATAGTAATAATTAGCTCTTGGGAATAATAATATAAGAGCCTAAGACTTCATAAAGCCATATTGTTGGTGGCTAAATTTCCCTAGCTTCCAATTATTACATGAATATTTCTATTTATCTAAAATCAACCTTATCAAAGATCCCAAGGTGACTAGCAAAAAAGAGCAAAAGAATAGATCATCTATTACAATTTACTACTTCCTCACCACTCAAAAAACAAATCAAATGAGTTTAATTTTTTGTGATTTACAGCAAATATTGGTGGTTTGAAGCAGAAGCAATATTTTAGGAGACTCTGTAATGAACAAGTAAGTGGATATGGCATATAGACAGAACAATCTCTTATCTCTTTAGTTTTGCACTACACACAGACCTTATGGTAAAAATTAACCTTCTTGGCAGTTCAACATTTCTAATTAGAAGAGACATCAAACAGATTATTCTTTAGAAAGCAGTACAGGCCATAATATTCTAGAATCTTTGAAACAGGGCTCTGCAGCTGCCTTATATATTTCAGCCCGCTAGCTAAAGGAAAAGCAATAACCAGATGATGTTTCAAAGTGGCTCTGGCTTTTTATGGCAAGTGTGTTAAATTTTCTCATCTTATCTTTTTGTACTTATTATTAAGAAGTAGACGATCTAATACATAGGAGCCGTTTATTGCTTTTGGCCCTGAATGCATAAAATAGTCTGTACCATCCGACTCTGCTTTACCGAAAGATCCCTTAGTAGAAATATTTAACAAATGCTGGAGAGCTGACTAATTCATTTATAATATTCTTCTTTTCTATGCATTGAGTAGGAAACAAGAAAATAAAGACACTCTGAACTCAGCTTAGATTAGAACTAAAGATCCTTAAACTAAAAGGACACCCAGGCTAAGGCTGTCCCTAGGAAAAAAAAATTCTTTTCACAACACCAATGGTTACCCAGTCACTCCTAAAGTTGTCACTCCTTGGGAGCATGCCACGTCACAAAAGAGTTCATGGTCATTTCAGACAGTTACAAATTTTATGAAGTTCTTACTGTGAGTTGAAATTCCATCACTTCTTATCCTAGTTCTATCCTTTGGAGCAATACAAAACAAGTCTCATCGATCTTCCACATCATTTTCCTTTGAGTATTTGAAAGCAACTTTTATGTTTCTCATGCTTCCCATCTTCACATTAAATATTATCAGTTCCTTCAATTAATTTTTGTATGAACACAGGTTATAGAAGCTGCAGATAAAGTTGTACTGCAGTTTGGCTTCAAATTTCGCTAAGTAGAATGCAAAGAAGAGATCTGAAGATTCATTCACTTCTCATTTATTTATACCTCTACTTGACACAACTGGGGAGACTGTCCAGAAACTTGTGGTCCATCCAGGCACCATATCTGTACCAGCTCCCCTTCTTCTAACACTGATCTCAAATACACACACACACACACACACACACACACACACACACTAGTTATGGGAGTGGTTCTGTGATACATGGTGGATCAGAAAACCTCATCTCTCTGGCCACAATGATAGGCTAAAACAATAACAACACAAACAACAAAAGCAAAAAATGCAGTAAGGTCCCAGCCGAAATTAATCAGAGTCATTCTCCAATATTTCACACCACAACTCAGAGAAGATCTGCTTTCCTCTCACCTTGTGGAGCTCTCAGGCATGAGAGCCATTTACCCACCTCATGGCAAGAGCCAACTTGATAAAATGAGATGAATATATAAAGAAGTATTAGGAGAAAGACCCCCAATCTCTAGTTCCAGTCATTCCTGAAACCACTTCTACACTTTCCTGTCCTGTGGTATACTTATATAGCTTCCTCTAGCTGAAATAACTTTGAGGCAGGTTTGTATCACTTGCAACATACAGAGTCCTGTATAACACAATATCCATAGTATTGCTACTATTCTAACAGGACCATTATAATATAAGTTCTAAAAAAGAAAAATCACCATCCCATCCTACAGGAGGATCTGGATGAGTATCATTGAGCATTATCTAAGAACTGGAGTGATATTCACTTACCATGATTAAGGTCAATCTTCCCCAACAGCCAGGCTCCATAGGGCTGATACTGTTCAAAACTCCATGCTAAGAACTATCACAGTGCCTGGGTACACAAGAAGTGCTTAAGACACTTTCCACTATATATGGACAGAAGATATAGTGGGCAAAACATTGACTATAATTATGAAAATGAAGATGTGAATTCCCTGGAGAAACCTTAATTATATCATTTCAGCTTTTTAGGGTTAGATTACCCGAAAAAAATTATGTGACTTGATTATTATCCCCTCCATCTTTCTTTACCCATAACATGCTACAATTCTATCAACAATGGTAAAGAGGAGTCTCCTAAGGATGGGGTCATGCAAATGAAGCAGAAAAACATACAGTAAAAAAAAGAAAGCATAAGATTATAGGAAAGAATAATCGAGCCAGGTGCGGTGGCACACTCCTGTAATCCCAGAGGCTCAGGAGGCGGATGCAGGAGGATCGCAAATTCGAGACCAGAGGCAGTCTGCGTAATTTGTGAGATGCTGTCTCAAAAAGTAAAAAAAAAAAAATGGGCTGAGGGCACGGCTCAGTGGTCCAGCACTTGCAAAGCATGCAGGCGCGAGGCCCTGGGTTCAACCTCCAGTACTGAAAAAAAAAAAAAAAAAAAAGCAACCAAAAAATAATTGAGGGGAAAAAGAGTAACACAAAAAGAATGGGAAGAAGTCATTTGTAATATGGTAAAAGATGATTCGGATGTGTCATCTTGGTTTTGGCTTCTTGTCCTAGTCTAACCAATTTCTATAATCAGAAATCCCCTCCGTGCTGGATTTAGACTGCCAGCACAGAGGCTTGCCCCATCTTGGGCCCAGAGAAGCCATAGAATGGTTCCTTCACCTCTGTCATGCTTCTCCTCTCACAGTTGGCTTCCCTCATATGTCTTTGTCCTGGATGTTCCTCCCTTCTCTCTCACCATTCCAGATAGTTTTTCTTTTCACCAATAGAATATCTATCCAATTATATTGTACATCCCCCCTCGACTTTGTTTGACAGCCTGCCCCCTGATTATTGCACTGATGCACAGATGTCCATAATATTCAATTTATCTCTTAAGTTTGGAAGTTAAGATTCTCAGTACAAATAATCATAAACTAGAATCTCTGTAAGTCAAGGTGACCCATTTACCCTGAATTGATCTAGGGAACTGACCTAAGATCCCTTTCTAAAGAAAGGCTTTGAGTAGGGAAAACATTATTATAATTAACTAATATCACAGTACTTATATGCATATATTAAGTAGTAAATACTGTATACCATCATATTATACTGTGCATATATACATATTTGATAAGCATTTTGCATACATTAGCATACTTAGTTCTCATAACACCTCTTTGAGGAACACCTTAATTATTATTTACACTTCAAAGTTGAAGAATCTGAGGTTTAGAAAGAGGCTCATGGTTACCCAGCTATTAAGTACAAGAGCCATGTTCTTCGGACTCCATAGTCATTACTCTTCCTCATTATGTGATCCATAAGGGCACTGATATTTAAGAGAAATGAGCGGGAGCTGCCAAAGAGACACAGAAAGTGAAGAGACTAGGGAAATAAAATCAACAGGATCTACTTCTCAATTTTGCTTAGAGTCAGCCCTATTTGAAGTATAACCTTGTTCCCATTATGTAGCAATAGATTATCTGCCATTTTGCATTGTGGATATGTACCCTCCATTATCCAGGCTAATCTGGTTGACTGTAGAATCTGTACACAGACATTACAATGACAGACAACTAATTCAATCTTCTCTGCTAGGAAGATGCTACTATTAACATCTCTTCAACTTTTTCCCTATAGCTTTGGATGCAGGGCACTTCACATATACCACAATTATTCCCCACTATGGTATCTAAGAAGAAACATAATTGAGAAATACTGGGAAAGGAGAGAGGATGAGAATAAGAGGGAAGAAAGATTACAAAAAGCAATATGAATAAAAATACTACAAAAATGTAAAAATAAACGAAAACCGTATAAGGTGATTTCCTATAGAAGTGAGACCTTACTGCTTGTGATCTATGCAGGGTCTGCAACAGCAGCATCATTTTGTCACTCAGCAAAAATCCAATTATTTTCAGATTCCACACCTTCCTCTAATTCTTCTAAAATCTTCATCTATTCACTAAATCATTGGTTTAAAATATGCTAACCCCTATTGGAAATTCATTAGATGTTTCTGTATGATAAGAAAAGTCTCCAGTTTTCCTGAAATGGAAGCTAGGATGCAAACTGGGCAATTCTTTGGGGTCAATAAGGAATATGTAATATTTAAAAAGAGTACTATGGAATGATATGTAGCACAGACAATCTCACTGAAGTAATAGCCCTATGAATTAGGAAGTTTGGAAGCAATACTTAGTTGAAAACTATTTTAAGCTAAAATACAGTAGCAGGATCCAAAATAATACACCACTACAATAGTTAAATATAAAAGAGCCTTCAAAAATACTAAGAGGAGAGCCTAATGGCCTCATTCCAAACACAACCAGTTTCTTATTCCAACCAATTTTCATGAAACACAGAAAGGAGCGGGGAGGAGAAAAAGTATTTGAAAAACTGCCAGAGTAAAAAATCCCCTAATGAAATTTTGCTCATTCTTGGAGAAATGAAGTAGAATTAGATGCTTCAGTGGTTGCGAGTTCCAGAATCTGGGTAGTTTCCAGTAAATGAAGCTTTTCCATAATGTCAAATGCAAAAGCTATCTGATATCAACATATTTAGCTGAATGCTTAAATTCCTATTTCCTTACACCAAATTGTTTGAAACCTTTGCGATAAAAACTTCAATAAACTAGTGTTCCAAGCTTTTAATATTTTAGTCCCTCGAGCAAGTATGCCAGGTTAATCTTCAGATTGCAATAGGTAGAAAGGCCATTCAACCAAATGCTTAGTAAACCCATTCCTCTCTCAAAGGATGCTAATAATGTAAGCAGTTTCATTGGCTATTGAGATTTCAAACTTTCATAATCTTCAACTGCATTACTATTTTAAAAGGAGGGAGCCATTCCATCCTGAAAGCAAGGGATCTTGCTTATATGATGGTTGTATCCAGTTAGCACTTAGCACACTGCCAGACATACAGTAGGCATTTTACAAGTACTTTTTAAATAAGTTGATGGAACAACCTAGGAAGAGAGTGGAAACCTTGCTGAGAACAGCATGAGTCCAAATCCTGGCATTGCTCAGCAACAAAGACCATCTCCAGAATTAGGGTTGTGGAGATAGAGCAGGAATTTGCACAGGTATCTTCAAAGTGACACCAAGAGGATTGTTTTCTGAGCTGGTGAGCAGCCACCCAACAGCCCCTTAGGAAGAGATTATACTCGTCTCTAGCTTCACCATGCCTAGAAAACTCCTTTCCTGCTTCTGCTCTCATAGTTCCTCCTGCCTTCTACAGGCTTTGGATTTCCACCACAGAATTCAAGTACAAGTTTCCACCTCTCTGGTCTAACCCAGACTCTGAAGCCCCGGGCTATTCCAGGGGATCTGTTCCCAGGGAGACCACAACGCGCACCAGGCATGATACACACCACAGGATATCTTGTGTGAACCTCTGAAGGTGAAAGTGGGTGGAGAGAAGCAGCTGGGTGTGTGGGGACCAGAGCGTTCACGACCTCCAAAGGTTTCTCATCCCTCACCCAAAGCCTCTACACTTCAACCTCTAAGAAGAGTGTGGCAAGTGCAATGAGTGCGGGACTACCCAGGGTCAGGACTTGCGGCAAACGGGCGGAGAGGTGGCCGGAAGCGAGACGGGACAGGGGACAGTACCTGGTGTGGCTGTGATTGCGGGGACAGTCCTTCTTCTCCATGATGGCCGGTACACAGTTGGTGAGCTCCGTCCAGTCGGCATGCAGCCCGCAGCTCCAGCCGGTGGAGAAGCGGGAGAAGAGCCACGTCTCCTTCTTGCCCGGCCGATGGCAGGTGCACTTCTTCTGGCCAGCTTTGCAGCTACAGGGCTGCTCCAGCCGGATGTTCTTCACTAGGTGCCGGCCAAACGTGGTACCCCCGGTCTTCTGAATGTGCAGGAACACGATCACGTCCCGCCCTTTGATGTTAAAATCCACGAAGCGGGTCAGGTCCTTCAAGGTGAAGTTGAAGCGGGGCATGAACCGGGGCAGGGAGCCGTTTTCGGGGGCCTCGGGGTCCGGCTCCTCTTCCTCCTCCTCTTCCTCCGGGTCCCCTGGCTCTTCGTCCTCGTCCTCCAGCGTAGCTACTTCCCGAGGCCCCTCTGGCGGCCCCCGGGGCGGCGGAGGCAGCTGGGGCCGCCGCTCCCACTCCTCAGGTGTTGCCTGTGCCCGGCGGGCGGGACTCGAGGCGGCGGGCGGGCGGGCCTCCCCGGCGCGGGGCTGCTCCCCGAAGTTAGTGCAGGAGCTGGTGCAGGAGGGGGACACGTACTGGTACATGATGACCACGAAGAGGAGAGTGAGCACGGGCGTCAGCAGCCACTTGTTGAACCTTTCATCCATGGTCCCGCTCTCAGGCCGGCAGGTGAAGCGGCGGGGGTGGCGGCAGCGGCGCAGACAGGCGCCTGCTCGGAAGTTTCGGGGACTCCGGGGCGCGGCTCGGAGCCCGCCGCTCCTCCATGCCCCTGACGCCGAGGCGTGCGGCTGGCTGGCGGCCCCGCGGCACTCCGAGGCTGCTGAAGCCGGGCCTGCGAGCCGAGTGGGGAATGCGGGCGCTGGCGCGCGCGGCTGCGGCGGCGACGGTGTGGGGCGCCCTGCGCTCCCCGGAGCACCGGGCTGGCGCGCTCCCTGCTCCCGCCCGGGGCGACGCGCAGCAGCCGGCCGTCGGCTCGCAGGCGCTCAAGCGCTGGGGCGCAGAGCTCAGGTCCTGGACCTGCCCGGGGCAGCGGGGCAGCCGGACAGCTGCGGCCGCGCACGCAGGGGCTGCATGAGGTTTGCCAGGGCGCCGGCCAAGGGCGAAGGCGCGGCTCTGCCGGGCCGCTCCGGCCGGCGGTAGGCACTGCGCTCCTCACGCGCGCCCGGCACCTTTGCCGGTAGGTCGCCCGGCACGCGAGCCGCGCGGGCGGACGGCGCCCTCCGCAAGTTTGCGGAGCAGCCCCCTCGGCGGCAGCGGGCGCGGCGCGTCTGCCCAGCCGCCTCCTGCGGCTACTCGCACGGCTGCTTCGGGTCTGTCTGCCCAGGCGCACGCATGCAGACACGCTCGCACACACAGGCTGGCACCGCCACAACCCGCCAGCCGGTGTGACGGGAGCCTTGCTACCCGCAGCAAAAACCTGTTCTAGGTACAGAGCATGCGCCAAAGCCTTCCCCAGCCCCGGAGGAGTTTCCAGGGGAGGAGTCCGCGGCTCCGCGGGGCTCTGAGGAGGCAGCTAGGGGTGGGAATCCCTTCAGCCTGGAGCAAGGAGACGTTTGGCAGAAAGGTTCAGGTGCAGTGAGATGAGGCCGCAAAGAGGGCGTTGCTGGCGATGATCTAGGAAACCTCGAAATCGGCAGCTTTCTCAGTAGGGGAGTGGACAGAAATCTGGCCAGCCTTATTTGCAGGAATAACACCACCTCATATCGCTGGAAGACCCACATAGACCAGACTTCATATGGAATGACTGACCCCTCCTTGGCAGGGGAAATTGGCTTGAGACTGCATTTAATTTCTTCTACCCAACGCATTCTAACTGGTGCTCAAGTTTTATTCCTGTCTTTCCGTGAACTTAGTGTATCCTACACTACAACTTTAATTCAACCATTAAATGTCTACTGTGTTCAATGCACACTTCATTTCTTTCAGTACCAGACAGTGCAGACCACAACCATGAAGGACATAAAAGGAGTTTAAGCACTTCTTTAAATTCATTCTACCAATATGCTTGGAGATCCTCAATATTCAAGATTCATTCCTTTTCCTCAATGGGAGAAAAAAAGATCTACTCTTCTCTGTATTTTCTAAGTTAAGCACTTCTTTGTGTGCGTTGTTTTTGAAAACTATTTTTCAAGCATTTAGACTTTGGATTTATTCTAAAGCCAAATCTTTGCTTAAGAACAACTTCTGTTGTTCAAATAATGGATGAATGAATAATGAATGAATGTACCATCAAACTGGTGTACTTGCCTCACAATCTCTAGGTTTATTTGGCCTGTTTTCCAAATGAAGAGTGGCAGTGTGTTGAAGTTGGAGGCAATGCAGTGTAATTTCCTGGCAGCCAAAGTCCACCACTCCTGGCACTCCACACCTTCATGACAGTCCACCTTTCTACCTGGCTTCCTTAGGAAGCTATGCCGTACTCCTTTCTTCCTGAGACATTGTAGTGTCTTCCATTTGGCAGGTCCCCATTCCCGCCATCAGTTAAAATCCAGATCTCTTTGGGGGATGCTAAATCTTGCCCATAGGAAATTATTTTTATTGTTCTAGGCAGGTGGGATTCTTCTCAACAACGACTCACTCTTCTACTTCCCTTCCTGATAAGGGAGAAGTCTATATTCTTAAGAAAGATGTTGGGTGGAGGAATCAGCCTCTCTGAAGCTTTTTTTGCCCCCCCACCCAAGTTTAAAATCCTATTAACGGCATCACGCTATACTCCAAAGCAAGAAATTGTGATAGAACAAGAACACAATAAAAACAAGAACACAATAAAATCCAACAATTATTTTCTAAATGCATCTGGTTAACACTGTAATGTGTGTGTGTGTGTGTATATATATATATATATATATATATATATATATATATAATATTATATATATATATATAATATTATATATATATATTTGTTTTAGCCAAATAAAAAATCATTATGCCTTTTTATATTATCTTATTTGAAAAGTTTATTTTATATAAAATTGCTTGATATCAATGTGTACAAATAGAACCTTGTTAGCTTCCCAAATGGATAACTGGAGTGTCTGTAATTTGTGTAGTGGAAAACACTTTCCTAGCCATCATCTCATTGGTTCCTCAGAACAACACTCTAAGGAGATAAAGGAAGTACAATACTCCGCTTAGAGATGAGGAAGCTGAACCAAGGAAGGCAAACTACTAACATCCCTAGATACATTCAAATCACCACTGAAGAAATCCAATGAACATCAGCAACAGAACTCATAATTTCCTCTCTCCAATCTTGAGGGTCAAAAGGCAGGAAGAGACAACAAAATTGCAATACAGTAATTCACTTATTGTTCCCTCTTCCCTTGGCTTTAGAGGCAAAGCTGAGCAATTCTACATCCTATGCTGTTTGGTAGCTTCCACATAAACAGGGAAAAAGACAATAACAATCATAAAGTGATTATAGTATTATTAAAAGACCTAATTTAGGAGAATTTCAAAAGAAAACATTATAACAAATATAACTATATTGCTAATGAAGTGTATGTGTCCATAAGTAAGCATACCCTTAACACTTTTCAAAGAACATTATCCCAGAAGACCAGTTTTTGCTTTCAGTAAAATAGTTAATGGAGTGACACCATTTCCTTTAGGTAATTGCAAGGAAAACAATGCATTGATTCAAGGTAATTACATAGATAATTCAGGCACATATCCAGGTACTCATTTTTGATGATAGGTAACTTTGGTTGGGTAAACACAGTCTATCCCAGGTGTGGCCTCCCTGGTACAGTTGTGGAACTTGGTGTGAACCTAATCAAAGCTCTTAAATCATGCAATAAACAGGCTTCCTTATCTATAGGGGCAGACCTCACATTTGGGCAAAAATGAATAGAAACTTTCTAAAATTGAATGCACTCCAGGTAAAAAGGAAAACATGTTTGCATTCAGCCTACTATATTACTCTACAATGACACCAGCTGGCAATTGTTTCTGGCTAACAGATTGCAGCTACTATGATTCCTACACAAATTATTAAAATAATAAAAATAATGTTTTCAAAGAGCATTCTTCCATTTCCTTTCCCAGTCTAGCAATGAGATTAACACTATCTGTGAGACAATTTGTTCACCTAATTTTATGCCTTAATAAGCTTTACTACAATTATTTTCTTGCCTGATTCTTTCTCTGCCTTAACTTTAGTACTCTTCCTTCCTGTTCTTCTCAAATATTCTCAGACATGTTAACAACATTACTTCCCCCAGGATTCAAACTTTTGATTAGAACAGTCCCCATTTAATCAAGTTCAATTGGGAGATAAAATTGTATCTCAACTTCTCTGTTTTCCCCTTGGTGCCAGAAACTGCCTTTGAGAATGGTAAGGAAACCCTGGAGAGATTAACAATCCAAACAATCACAGAGAATAGTTTTGAGTACCCTACATTTGCACACAGGAATATACAGATATGAATGCCCTTCAATGCAGATGAAAAACAAAATAGATCCTGTCAGTCATTGGCAGCATGAACTCTCTTTCAAAAATAGAAAGTACTCTTATACACTGAAATGGCTTCTTCCTCATTTTTGTAAACAAGACCCCCTCCCAAAAAAATGCTCTAGGGTAAGCAATTTGCAAATAACAGCAAAATGGTGGCTTTCTTTTTCCTTAGGAAGTTAAGCAGAAGAGTTTTTATTCTCAAGGCAAAATATAGAAAGAATTGTGATATATACTAAATGCATTCCAGTTCACTACATGATTATAACTTTGGGGCAACCATGACCTTATATACTCCTTTCCATAAAGTGTTATTTATATGAACAGCTCAGTTTTTACTTATTGTATAAACCTCTTCATCCACTATAGATGGCATCCTATCAGTGAAGAATGGAAACTATACTATCTGTATGTGTAATGTATTCATCAAGTTCTGTGTAAGAAGATGCTATAATATTTTCACAGTAGATATATATTTATTTCTCCAGTAATACCTTGTTGAGCCCTTACTGTATTCTGGGCACTTCTCTGTGTGCTTTAGATGCACTATTAAACAAGACTAATAAGGACCCTGACCTCATGTTTCTCATATTCCAACAGAGGAAAAATAAATGAAGAAATAAATATGATTCACTCATTAAATCCCAAGATATATGTTGAGACCCTACCATGTTCCAGGTACTTTTAGGTACCTGAAATATATTTGTAAATAATAAAGATAACAATTTTTGCTTCCAAGAATTTAAATGCCAGCAAGATAAAAATAGTATGGAAGAAGTAAGAGAGAGAATGGGAGGTAGGTCATGTGGGCCATTGTGAGAATTTTACTTTGAGAAGAATGGGGAGCTATGAGAGGCCATAAAGGGTCATTTTAATTATTTTGTGAGAATAGTCTGTAAGAGGGCAAATGCAGAAGCAAAGAAGCCAGTTATGTGGCTGTTCCAGTAACCATGTGAGAGATGATGGTGGCTAATGCTAAGGTCAAGTGGTAACAGAAGAGGTGGTTAAATTGCTTGCATTTTCAAGGAAGAACCTTTGGTGTTCCCTGATGGATTGAATATTGCATATAAAAAGAAAAGAGTCAAGGATGATGCCAATATTGGGGGCCTAACCAACTGAGAGGATGGAGTTGCCATCAAGAGGATGTCAACTAAAATCATTACAAGTGCAACATGGGAAATAAGTAGGGTAATGTGATAAAACATAAATGGCAGGGTGGAGGGAATGAGACTGTCCTTTCCATTGCACAGACTGAAAAGATTGTTGTTACATGGAAGCAAAGGGGCTGAGTCCTGGAGGATTAAGGTGAACTAGCCATGCCAGATATATTGGAGAAGAGCTTTCTAACAGAACAATGAGTGCAAAGGTCTAGAGGTGGATAGAGCTTGGGAGGCACTAGGTAGAGAAAGGACATTGGAGAGGGAGACGGGGGTCAGATCATTCAGAACTGTAATGGTACAAAAGTAGCCATTGTGGAGTTGTGAGCAAGGAAATGATGGGAGTGATTGATATTAAAAGCTCACTGGGCTCCATGAAGTATGGACTAAGAATGATTTGAGACAAAGCAGGGAAATCCGTTGGGGGCAAGTGCAGTTATCCAGGCAAGAGATGGTGAGGGGTCGGACTATGGTGACAGTAGTGGAGAAAATAATTTACCAAGTCATTTTCTAATGTCAGGACAAAACTGCCTGTAAGATTCAGGAACTGAAAAGTATTTGATTTCAGTTAGTTCAGTCACTTCTCAGTTAACCTCTTTCTGTTTATAGAGTAAATAGTCAAAGTCGTGGATTTCCTTTCTCCCTCTTTTTGCCTTCCCCTAGCATAATCTAGCCTGCAGCCATAGCACTGTGGCATCAGATCCCCACAGATCTCAGAAGCTAAGCAGGGTCGGGGATGGATAGTACTTGGATGGGAGACCGCCAGCAAACACCAGATACTATAGGCTTGGGAGAAGGACCTGGCAGCCCACCGCCAAAAATCAATCCGCCATTGAAATCCCTATAAATAGCAGAGAAGCACTGACAATAGTGTTTCTCCTGTTGTACGTAGGGTAGCTATGAGTCTGATACTGACTTGAGGGCACCTTACAACAACAACGGTAATCTAAGCTAGGGAGTTTATATAGCATGTTGGTATTGGCTGAGGGAAATGCAGTGTGTGGGGAGTTTCTGTTCCCATGGCTCTCCTTCCTCTACTCCTACACTTAGGTGCAAGGCTTGACTTCTGCTGGGTCTTCGACTGCCCTGTTATAACTTCAGCTGTCATCTTCCCACAATCTGCATCTTCTCTACTGAGCTGTGAGGACTTTTCAGCCCCTTCAGCTCTTTGATGGCTTTTTCTCAGGGGCTCTTTAGTATACACACCAGTGATTGTTTCAATCCTATCAAATCCAGCCTTCATTTTCATTAACATATGTTTTCAAGTGATCCCTTCAATGATCTTGAATTAAGCATTATAGATAATAGAACTTACCTATATACATAAAGCAAAAACTAACATAATGCCCTAATTGTGTTGTAAAAAAAACATAAAAGAGAAGTAATTAATATACTATTGTGTATTTCAACATGTAAATGCTCAGATCTGACTTCAGTAGACAGTATTAAGAGGTCCTCAGGTGCTTGTGCCTCTTAAGTTTCTCAAGTTTGGATACAAGAGAAGGTCCAAAGCCATTCTTTTCAAGGAAAATAAATAAAAGGGCAGAGGTGTTAGTGGACACCAGGGTTAAAAATAGTGGCATGATAAGTATGAATAGATCTGGTTTAATAATATTGTTGTTGTTAGGTGCTGTCAAGTCAGATGTGATTCACAGCAATCCTCATATGGTTTTTAATGGCTAACAGTTTGGGGGGGTTAATAATAGATAAAAGATAAGTAAAAGAGAAGAATGCACCTTAATTGAAGCATGGATCATATACTAAGACAAATTACAGATTTTAGAGTGAAGAAAATGAGGATGTATGATGTTCTCACATATAATCTAGTCTTCTTTTGGAATATCAGATCAAAAATACTTTGTCATAATATAAAATATCTCAAAAGACATACCTTCTATTTTAAAATCCTACTATGCATTAAGGCACAATCTGGTTACTGAATGTAGAGAAATACCTGAAAGTCATGAGGATGCAAGACAATTCTAAAATTGGCCCCTCCAAACAAATGCCAGTAGTTCCATAGTGTGAGGTATAGACCAAACCAGCCCACACCCAACCCTCACATACTACAAATCCTCCTTTTGGACTTGTTCTCATCCCCACTGAGCTGGTCAACTCCCCTATCTTTCCTTCCTCAAAATAATCCAGTTTGGGGAGGTAAAAAGACCAAATGAGTACACTTTTTCCCTTAATTTCCTCAGACTATGGTTCATGAGGGCTGGGATTTAGCTCAGTTGGTAGAGTGCTGCGCTGCAGTCTCTGAGGTCCCGAGTTCAATTCCCAGCACCACAAAAATGGGAGAAGGACCTGGCAATCCACTCCCAAGGTAATCCAGAAACAGTCAGCCATTGAAAACCCTATGAGGGTCGCTATGAGTCGGATACCAACTCAATGGCACCTAACAACAACAACAACAATGGTTCATGATAGGTAAAGGCACATTTTAGAATTTTAGTTTAGAATTTTAATTTTGTTATTCATTTTTCCATTTCTTTATTTATATTTATTTATTTACATTTACTTATTTTTTGCAGTACTAGGGCCTGAACCCAGGTCCTTGTGCATGCTAGGTAAGCACTCCACCCCTGAGCAGCACCCTAAGCCCTCCTTTAAATTTTTTAAAAATTTGAGACAGGGTTTTGCTACATTTGCAGGCTGCCTCTGACTGGGAACCTGCAATCCCCCTGCGTCAGCCTCCTGAGTCACTGGGATTACAGACATGCTCTATTTTTTCTTTACTAATGTTTCATATGATACATCAGTTGCAATACTCCTTGTTTCTACATTGTCAATGAACTTTACTTTGTTGTTGCCTCTGTTTCTCTCTTGTTTTATAAATGCATATATATATATATATATATATATATATATACAAATATGTTTTTATATATGTATAGACAAATATGGATATATATATATATTTTTTTTTAATCATAAGAAATCAAATATCTAAAGTAGGCTGTAAGAGATATTTTAGGTAATTGTTCTTTGCTCCATTAGGATGGCATTTTTCAACAGCACAGAAAGACAGATGGTCTGAAAGCTCCCTAAGGGCAGACTTTAAGTAAGACTCTTATCTTGTTAAAGCACTTAGCACAATGCTTTGCTCTTAGTAGGCATTTGAATAAATGTTCTCTGAATATGTTAAGGAACAAATATGTTCTCTTAAATTGCCAAACGAGCTTCCACAAACTCCCCTGGTGTCCAGTTTCAAAACACTGACAGTACTCACTTACATTTTAACTACCGTGAAGTTGGACTCCCTTGGTAAATCATTCAATGTGTTCCTACTACTGATAATAGCTTTTTAGTGTGACCTTTTGCTACCATTTATCCCATATTCCTTATGAAATATCTGATGAATTATACCACACAAAAGCAAAATTCTATTACATATATATGAATGTCTGTATTCATTTATTAAAGAGACCAGTCACCTTGCCATGGAAGCATATTAGCTATCTAACAACATTATTCTTTGCTAACTTATAATAGTTATTACATAGAATCTTACTATTTTCAAAAGCTTTATAATTATTTTTCCCCCTAAGGAATCAAGCAGTAAACACTTATTATCTTCAGAGCATTTTCCTAAAGCTTTAAGAGCTGCTCACTATTGTTCTACTTTTTTATTTTTAATAAGAAAATACATTCTAAATGTAAAAGAAATCAATAGTTTAATGTTGCCCACCCAACCCAAGTCAACATCCTCCATATAGCCTCAGTCACACATATCCATCGTTATTAAATTAATTAACATAAGTACTTGTTTTTAAAATCATGCTGTGAGACTCATGGTTTCTTATCCAATTAATTCTTAATTGTACTCCAGACACCCAAACTCAATGTACTTTTTATGCACAAAGAGTCATTTTGGAACAGTTGCTCTTTCATTTTTCCTCCCTCCCTGGACTATAGATGTCTACTGATCATTCTTTCTTGTGAATTGCTTTTAAGCATTTAATGTTAATTCTTCCCAACTATTGTTAGTTAAATGTTGTCCTTGTGATTTTATAAGTTAATGATACATCATTTAAGTGTATAACTCTAAGGTGCCATCCTGATGTAGTAAATGTAAAAACATCTCATTCCTCCAAAGAAAGGAAATTGAAACATCTGTCTTTTGGGGTCTTTGTTTTAAGAAGTTCCATTGCTAAAAGCAAAAAATGGCAGAGTAAAAAGGAAATGATCATGTACTTCACACAGTAGTTACTTATCCAAATCAAACAAACCACTCATGAAGGAGTTTTTGCTTGTGAAGAGTGAAACTAATACTAGAGGTTGGAGTACTCCAGCTCTACCTGTCTCACCAGCTCACCTACCTCTCTAGGTTGTCTGTCTAGACTCTACCATCAGCTCCCTCTCCTCATTCTACTACAGTACAAAGACCATTCCTCCCCCCACACTTCCTCAACACTCCCCTCCCCACCCAAGTTTCTATGCCCAGCAGCCTTCCATCACAAAAACTCCATATTTTACACCTGGTGACTCATCCTTCTCTTCTAAACTCAACCTGAAACACCTCTGCTTCTATAAAGAGATTTGGACATTCCCTCAACCTCTCTATTCCAGGTAAAGTTCATTGTTCCCTCCACTGTTGCACCTTACTACAATTATGTAGCTCTATTACCACATTGGGTCTGTGGTTCAGCTCAGTTGGTAGAGTGCTGCGCTGCACTCTCTGAAGCCTTTGGTTCAATTCCCAGCACCACAAAAAAACAAGAGAAGGACCTCACAATCCACTCCCAAAGCAATCTTGAAACAATCAGCCATTGAAAACCCTATAAGGGTCACTATGAGTGGCACCCAATTCAACAGCACCTAACAACAACAACAACAACATTACCATATTGTGTACTTAAATTATCTTTTTTATGACTGTTACGAGATTATGAGCTCTTTGTGGGGAGGCATTCTGGATTATTGATATCTGTATTGATCCAGCTGAGGTAAACAGAATTCCAAGATGACTCCCAATGACCTTGCCCTTTTATAATCCCATCCTGTGGTATAAGGGAAGAAGCTATAATTATGGTATAGGACAACACCCCCCCACACATGTATCTGTCATCTGCTTATGCTGTGGATCCTTGTGTGCTTCTGTGATGGTGAAAGCTATGCCACCAGTATTTCAGATACCACAGGGCCACCCATAGTGGACAGGTTTCAGTTGAGCTTCTAGACTAAGACGGACTAAGGAGAAGGACCTGGTAGCCCACTCCCAAAATAATTAGCCATTGAAAACCTTATGATTAGCAAAGAAGCACTGTCAAATACAGTGACAGAAAATGAGCCCCCCAGACTGAAAGGCATTCAAGAAATGACCAGGAAGAGTTGTCTCCTCAAAGTAGAGTCAGCCTTAATGACGGCAATGGAATAAAACCTCTGGGACCTCCATTTGCTGATGTGGCACAACTCAAAATGAGCAGAAACACAGTGGCTGAAACAATGGGTTCAAACATAAAAACATGCATATCACACTGTTACACAGTGTTTCATTCAGTTGCACATAGGGTCACTATGAGTTAGACCTGACTTAAGAGCACTTAACCACCACCACAACAGAAAGGACAAAAAGGAGATTATCATGGTTAGACCTGACTTAATCATGAATCCTTTAAAAATAATGTTTTCTCCAGATACATTCAGAAGAAGAAGTTAGAAAGACATTCCTGTTGACCTTGAAAGGACAAGGAGTAATCATGTTGGGAACTACCTAGGGAGGCCATATAGCAAGGAACTGCAGGCAGCCTGTAGGAGCTGAGAAGAATCCCTGACCAATGCCCAATAAGAAAGTAGGGGCTTTCATCAGACCACCTCAAGAAACCAAATTTTGTCCAAACCTGAACGAGGCTGGGATCACATTCTTCCCCAGCATTGCCAGACAGGAAATCAGCCCAGTTGACATCTTGATTTTAGCATTGTGAGACCTTCAGCAGAGAGCCTACCCCTGGCACACCCAGATTTATGCCCTACAAACTGTGAACTAATGAGTGGTTACTGTTTTAAACCATTACTTTTGTGGTAATTTGTTTTATTATAATAGAAAATGATACATTTGCCCAGTACCTAGTACATAATAAAATTCTGGCTGATTAGTTGATGGTTGGTTTGAATTAATGAATCAGAGGAATGAAAGAAGGAAGGATGGAAGAAGGAAAGGAGGATGAAAGAAATATGCTATTTAGGAAAAGGGTTTATCCTGTAGCCCATCCAAGTACAAATGAATTTTCAGAGAACTAACAGGTGCTCTCTTGCAATGATTGATGGGCCTTTCTGAACTGAAGGAGTGTGGAAAACATATATGCCTGCTTAAATTAGTTTTTTCTGCTCATGTTTCCTAACTTCTATCCCATCCCTCATCCCTAATCTTTCCTTGACCCTTTTGTCATCCCTACCCTGACTCCAGCTTGTCTGGTGAAAAAGAAAAACACAGCCCTGACAACTGTCAGCTGGTAGCTGGGCTAGTAGATATCAGGTAGGCCACAGAGTTTTTCTGATGAATATAAACAACTTCACATTGTATCAGCATGAGGTAACATGAACATGACAAAAAGAAGTTCATTCCATAAGCATGCCTGAACAGAGATCAAAACACTCCACACAACCATAAAATGACCAAACGTCTACTTAAGAAAATATGAATGACAACCACTTCTAAAAATGACAATTCTAACTTTGTTCCACTCTTCCTGCTCCCTAAAAAAATTCTTCAAATGCCCTAATTGATCCATATTCTGAAAACCTCCAATCCAGACACCTGCTTCAGTGAATCTTCCCCAAAATAATTTAACACAAGTCCAAACCCTAAAATTAGCCCCTCCTAACTTCCTCTTTTTAAGGCAATTCATAGTTCCCCATAGTATGTGATCTCATTTGGTGGCAGCAAGAAATAAACTCATTTCTGTCTTAGTATAGGGGAATTCCTGCTGGTCCCTATCTTTGTGAGCCTCTACAGAGGTGAGGGGATCTGTGTTGGACACATCTTGGATACAATGCCATGAAGGTTAAACAATTTATTATTAGGATATGTCAAAGTCAAAACAACTAAATCTAAATGCTTATATCAGAGTCAAGTACTGTCTTCTCCAAAGATAGAACTTGAGACTTACCTAGAGATACAAGTTCTCCAGAGCTGTTTTCCCCAATCCACTCACAGTGGTAACTTGAGGATTAAGTCAGGATTTCCACAAATCTAATCACAAATCACTGTCCAAATTCTGGTTCCCTTGTTCTTTTCCCATGCTATGCCCCAAAACTCTACCTTCCAAAGTCCAACTGTACCAACCTTGTTTGAGCTCTGCCTTGGTCCCTGTTCCTTCTTGGCAAGCGAGATAGAAATTCCTTGAGTAAACTTGAGAGTACATAAAGTATGTGGGTTTGAATTGAGGCCAAGGGCAGGAGTGTAATTGCTATTATATTTATTTAAAAAAAGAAAACTTGGATTGTAGTTGTGGGCTTTGCTATGAATAAAGGCTTAGGGTAGAATTAGACAGGTGAGAATGTGATGACTAGAACAGGTAGGTGAGCTAGGCTCAAATGTGACTGAAAATTGAAGGTATATTCTAGGTAAGCACACAGGAAAAAAAAAGCTAGTAGGGATAGAAGAGAACAAGTCTTTGGGTAGTGATTGCTCTCAACCAGAGATTTTCACCTTTGGAAGAACAAAATGGATGACCCTGGGGGCTCTAAAAATTTTCTAACATGCAGACTGCATCCCTAGCTTATTAAAACAGATCTGGGATTCAGGCATGAGAATTTTTTTGAACTCTCCATGATTTCAACATCAAGTCAAAATTGAGGGCCACTGCTATAAACAAAGGATTGCAGCCTTTTCTCCATTTGGCCCTGCCCCTGGCTGGCCCTTCTTTATATAAAAGGTCCAGGCATCTCCAGGCACGTGTTGATCAACAACCTGACTCTTGATTCCTCAAAAGGGTCAATGTGAGCACCTTGATCATGGTGGATAACAGAGCTGTGTTTTGGGAATCTAAAGGCTTAACATGAACAGATAGCAGGTCTGAGAATGAGATATGGATTTCTCCACAAATACATATATATACACACATGCACACTTTCCCATGCCCATCTTGCCCCCCCCCATTCTCTGCACCACAGTCACACTGGTGTTATTTTCAAGAATGGGTAATACATATTACATTCTGTCTTCAGACCATTCCATTTGGACCTATATTGTTTCTCACTTGGAAAGCACAATTCAATGATAATATATTTGTGTGTGTGTGTGATGTACTGGGAGTTGAACCCAGGGCCTCGTGTTTGCATGCTTTTGAAGTGCTGAACTTTATCCTCAGCCTATTTTTTTACTTTTTGAAACAAGGTCTCCCTAAATTATGCAGACTGCCTCTGGTCTCAAACTTGCAATCTTCCTGCCTCCATCTCCCAAGTCACTGGCATTACAGGCATGCGCCACCGTGCCTGGCTTTCAATGATTAATTTCTACTCATTTTTCACATTAAATATCACTTCCTCAGAAAAGTTTTTCTTGATCTATTCCACCACTAACGCTAATTCCTTCTTTTATATAGCACCTTTTCTTCTAGCACCATGTACCATAGCATCTTGTTGTTGTTGGGTGCTGTCGAGTAGTGTCTGACTCATAGCGATCTTCATGAGGTTTTCAATGGCTAATTGTTTCCGGATGGCCTCGGGAGGGGATTGCCACATCCTTCTCCCATACCATAGCATTTTAGTTGTCTTTAATTATACATTTATTTGTATGTTGCCTCATTAATGTGCATTTTATTTACTAGACATTTGTTGCAAACAGCAGAGATAATAATTTTATTCATTGTCATAACCCCATGGGCTAGTATGGATGCCTGGCATATAGTGGGCACTCAATAAATGTTTGCTGAGTAAATGAATCTAGACTTTCAGAATACCCTTACCCTACTTGTTTTATAAGACAATTTTTACTGTCTTGAAGCACATGTATTAGGAAAACTCACATTCCTTTTTTGATGAGACAACTCAAGTTGTATTTAGACAAAAGATTTTTTTTTAAAGCCTTCATGAGTTTTCAGGATGTCTATTTAATGTATCCTAAAGCTTTCTTTTCCCTCTTCAAGGGCCCCTTTTGTCAGGTGTGTAATCTGTCCTTATAAACTCTCTAGAATCCTTCACTCATTCAGAAGCAGCTTAGAACAAATGTCACATAAGAATTAGAGACCAATTTATTATTGTATCCCCAATAGCCTCTGGGGGACACCAAGAATAATAACTATTTCATCAAAGACCTCTGAAGGAATTTGCTGGATATTCTCTAAGATAGCAAAAGGGAAGAACATTCATATAACACCATAGACTACAAGGTTATTTCATAAATACCTTTGGCTGCATTCTGAGACAAGACAAGTCTACTCTCTATGGTGGCTCAGGCTGAACTTTTTTCTCAATTCTTTGAGGCTTCCCAAATTCTTGGCCTGAAGCACTCATTCTTATAAATGACAATGAATGTGTACCCTCAAGTGGTCTGGAGTCAAGTTTAAAATGGCTCACTACAGAGAGAAACTTTCTTGGAAAGATTTGTATTTTATCTTATAAACTTTATGCCAATGCTTTGTTTTTTTTCCATAAAATATTCCAGCACATGTTAATTTTAAGATGGTTTTGCTCACAAAGCTTGGATTAAAAATGATATCCCAAAGTAGTGTGCTTATCTTGTAGTTTTGCATTACCCTGGATACAACTCCCTACCATTTTACTCTCCATATGCCTGTTTCACAAGGAGGCTGTAAAATCACAGCACATATTCATTAATTATAATTATATCATATACACAAAAGTGTACATAACACACAGGCATAGTTTTAAAATTCCAAAACACAGCTTAATAAATTAAATATTAGCTATAGCTTTGCAATTCCTGGTTATTTCCTTCTAAACTTCCTTTATTTTTTACATCCCTTCCTTCATAATCCAAAATTCCTCTCTTGAACTTTGTGTTCACATTCTGTTTTCTTTATAGTTTTAATACTGTACATATATCTTTCAAAGATACATTGTTTTATCTACATTTTAATACTATATAAGGGAATCCATCTTGTATATAATCTTCAGCAATTCACCTTTTCATTAACCAATGTGTTTGAGGTTAACCTATGTGGGTATATGTAGATATTGTACATTCATTTTCTTTGAGAACTTATTGTCTTCCAAGAAATGTCTCAAGTCTGAATTTCCTCCTCCTCCTCCTCCTCTTCCTCTTCCTCCTTCTCCTCCTCTGCTTCTTTTTCCTGTACTGGGGCTTGAACCCAGGGTTTCACTCATGCTAATCCAGTGCTCCACCACTGAGCTGCACCCCAGTCCCATTTTTTAAATTTTAAATTTTGACACAGATCTTGCTAAGTTGTATAGGGTGCCTCTGATTTTTAACTGATGATCCTCCTGCCTTAACCGTCTAAGTTGCTGGCCTTATAGGTGTGTGTCTCAGCACAAATGTCTCTTTTTTCTTTCTGCCAGAGGACAGAGGGACAGTATGAAAACTGAGAAATGTGTACAGAGATAAGTACCCATTCTTTCTGAAGGAGAGGTATATAAACTACTGCTAATCACCACTTCAGGTTACATACATTTCCTTATTCTTGAATAATTTGCATTCAACAACTTTTTTAATTTTAGGAAAAGACAACAGCATGGACCCCTCCTTCCACTGATGTAAAAATCTTTAGAATGTCAGTTTTGCTGTTTTTCACTTCCACACAGTTTTATTTTGTAAATACATTTCCCAAATGGATAAGAATCAATTGTAATTTAGCTATTGAAATAAAAAATAGTATTCCCTAAAGGAGTTCTGAATTACTTTTTCATCTTGCTTGTTTTAGAACTATGTTGACTGTTGAATTTTTTTATTACCAAGTTTACCTTTTGATGTTGTTCTATGGGAAGGAAATTTTACCTACAAAAGAGCTTAGAAAAACACAGACTAGAGAAACAGATACAAATAAAAGAATAAACACTACATTTGATGAGCCAGGCATGCATTGTTCCATAGATATTTATTGAGCATCTGCTAATTATAGGGGATCAGGATCTGGGTGGGACCCAGGATAACTAGAACACAATCCCTTCATCGGAGAGGCTCACAAACTTGCAGTAGAGTAAGGTCTGCCCATGTAGCTGTGGTACAAGGCAGTGGTGATGGAGGGACTTGACAGAGTGACAAAGTGTTGAAATAGGAATTAAAAAGAAAATAATTTCCAACCAGGGATTCAGAGAAGGCTTTAAGAGAAAGGTGACATTTAAGCTTTGGAAGATTAGTAGGATTTTGACAGTCAAGTGGAATGGAGGTGAAAGAAGATTAAGAGACAGTGCACAAGGTACAGAGTTAAGTGGCAAAAAGTTCAGGAAGTAGTGTGTAGTCTCATTTGACTGTAGTGGATCATTTAGAGGACAGTAAAGGAAGTGATTCCATTTTTAAATAATTTTTTCATACTGTTTCTCCTTTGGGTGTCTCAGTGGGTCAGTTCTGCATTTAGCTAGTGCCTAATTAAAGGCACTGATGTAACAAACACACCAAACACACACATACAAACACAAACACACATAATCTGTCTCACATAATAGTTTGGTTGGAATTAGAAACAAGAGGATGATATCATGTATCCATAGCAAAAGTCCTTATTATACATCCCTTTACCTCCAAAAGTCCTATATAACATTTAGCTTCATACCTTATAGATCCCCCAACCTGAATTATCCCTTTCTCTATCTCATTCCCAACTGGCCATTGCCTCTCTGCCCTCCTATCTCTCTACCAGTTTTTTCTTTCTGAATGTCTCCTTTCTGTATTATAAAGAGCCATCTGGCTTTCAGTTTCTTTAGTTTTTCTCTCCACCCAGTAGCAAAGATACCCTAGTACCTTCAGGAAAAAGAAGAGAAGAAAGATGAGAAGAGGATGAGGAAGTGATAAAGAAAAGGAAATAAAAGGAAAAGAGAAGAGAAAGAAGAAACTTCTTCCCTTTAAAAATGATAGGGCAAAAATACAAAAACTTACATTTTACATTTTTCTCTGAACCAGTTTCCAAGCCTGCTTTAACCTCTAGCCATACCAGCTGGAATATTGAGGCAGTGTATAGTAATTGGAGGGTCCTTGAAGTATCAACCACATTCATTTGTATTAGGACTTTAATAGTGGTATTGGCTTTTCATTTTTTTAAATTTACCACTAATGATCTTTACTATCATTCTGGTATTTTGTGCTTTATTCCTACCACTCAATTTCCAATAGCCTTTTCTGTTCATTACTTTCTACCACATACATCCCTTCTTGTTGATTTTTCCCATGGGTAGCATAGTCAGGCAGACTATGTTTTGAATATTCATGACTCAACCTGTGCAATGAAAACGTAGAACAAGTAAAACAGCTGTCAACAACTCTACAAAATTCTGTTTCTTGGATTAAGACCACAGGATGCACCTGCAGATAAATGTTATTACACTGTTTTTTCCTTTGTGCACACCTATTAAGCAAAGAGATATTGTGGTCATTGATTCCTACAAACTCCATTAATAACCAACAGCATCAGGTGCATGCAAGTAGAAGGTAGTTAAGCACAACCTGCTACTGCCAAGAACAGTCCCCTGGAGCCTCTCCTACCTAATTGTTTACTCTTACAAATATACAAGACAAGAAAGTCAGTGCAGAACTAATGTAAAACCCAGGGGGCAGAAAGTAATAAGAAGCTCAACTACTTAAGCTTTCTAGATGTCTGGAGAAAATCACTTCTAAACAATTACAGTACATTTTGTTAGAATCATTTCTAACATTTGTTAGAATCAAGCCAAGAAATGAACATTTTTTTCAAAATAAAGCAAAAGAGAAATCAGTAATAGTAAAACTAAAATAACAAAACTTGCATTACATTTGTGGATTAAATAGTGGTCTATTCCTTTTTCTAAAATCAACTTACTAAGGAATCTACACAGCCATTTGGAAATATGTATGTACCAAATTCAAAGAAAGTGCTTTGTATAATATCAAATTTTAGACAACATTCAATAGAAGCTAATTGGTTATTAAAATTTAAAAATATTTCTCATCAAGTTGCTGTGCTTAAAAAGGCATTCATGGGCAGAAGTTGACTTATTAACAACCATCAAAGATATCTAGGAAATTTAGGAATCACCAATTAGCAGACTTCTATCACTTTTATGACTTGTGTGTGTATGGGTGTGTATTGACCTAAGAAAAGGATCTTAACTACTGCAAGATCTGAAGAAAACAGGATCTTTATGGAAATTGTTAAGCAAAAACCACCTAACTCATGAATAAATATTCCCTTAGAAGGAGAAACTGGTTATGTACTAGAAAAAAACAGCTGGCTTGGAGTCGGACAGAACTAGCCTCTGCCACTAGCTGGGTGATCTCAACTGAGAATAAACATCTTCAATTCTGCAAAAGGAAGACACTCTTCCATATGTCACAGTGGGATTGAGAGGATTAGAAGAGTTTACCTATGGAAAATATCTATACCCCTTTCCTGTTTCTTGCCTATCCTTGATCAGTGAGTATATTCCAAATAGTTGTATTTTCTTGTTGGAGAGTGAAAAACTTGGGACTAATTTCTGCATAATGTTGGAAGATGCTTGAGGAAACAGATGGGCTTTTGTGTATTTGTGTTTGCTTGCTTCCTTGTTGGATCATTTGGGGGTGGGGGCACAGGAGGGTGGTTAAAGATTGGTGTCATTTATGTTCTGCCAGAAGAAAACCAGAAGACCCTTCATTTTCCCTTCTCATTCGGGAACTAAACTTAATTCAAATATTCAATTGTATTTAATTATCCAGAGAATGGGACAAAGAATGTGAGAATTGGAGGTTTCTACCTTTGTGTTGGATCCTTTGTTGAAAGAACACAACTGGCTCCAGGGGTATATATGTTAGGAAAATGAGATTCTCTTGAGCCTGATAGCAAATTTGAAGTAAATATGATGGAGGTGAATTCCAGGATTACCTAGCAGCTACCTAAGAGAACAAGATTTTATGGATCTCTGTTGCAATGTTACTGTATTAAAATCCTGACCCTCTTTATTTTCATCTTTTTAAACAATTCTGTTCCATCTTACCAAGTGCTTAGCTTTCTCTGAATCACCACATTCAAAATCACTAAGAGAATATAATTATTCTAATGAGTTACAACTCTTTTCTTGTACAAAGCTCAATGTAAATCACCACTCAGGCCCACAACAAGTCTGTACTGGGGAAACCTGGATAAGATACCCATCTACCCCTCACCTCTGCTATGGCCAAGAGAACAAGATTAAAGATAGCATTGTGACCACTGATACCTCTACAATCATCTAGGGCTACATTGCTTAGCAGGGGACTCTATGCAAGGAAAGATTAGCCTACCCATCACACAAAGAAAGCCCTTAAATATAGAACAAAAGTATGAAGTTCAGAAATTTATGCCTAATAATTTGAGAGTGTGATGAAATTTAAACAATTCAAACATAAGTCCATAAGTCCACAAGGGATATACTGTCTTTATAAATTTAACATACAATGGAATGATTTGTAACTATCTGTATATTAATGTTGCTTAAAGAAAATAATTTTAAATTATCTGAATTTTACATATTTAAATTTGCATATATCAAACTATTAGATCAACTTTAAGGACTATCTATATAGTGTATTTGTGAAACATTATAATGTGTATGTGTATAAATATAATTGAACTCAAGGGATTCACATGATGATTTAATAAAAGGAGGAAAAAAATCAAAGCCCAAAGCAGGAAATCCATTTTAATTGTATGTGATAGCTTGTGGCTGCATTTTTTATACATATCTATTCATGTATGCCTTTTATATTTTGCATTGATTTTCAAGCTGTTTCTTCAATATTTTATAATTATGACTCCATGTGAATCATATCAGTTGAAAAGTTTACATATTCAAATTAATAGAAAAACTCATAAAATGTTCATTTGCATTATTGAAAAACAATTTTAGATGTTCACCATTGCACTCAATATAAGTGATTGCATGGACTTAATGATTAAATGTCTGTATCTTAAATGCTTGAATGCCTGTAACTTAAATGTCTACTTAAAATCATGAAAATGATACATTATTATACAGTCTCAATGTTTCAAAGAAGAAAGTATTTAATTCATTACGGACTCTTTAGTCTACCAATTTGAAATACTATAATCAGAAAATGACTTATTGCATTTCACAAAATATTAATCAAATATCCTGATTGCCTGATAATGTCTTTTTTGGCTATTAGTGAATTTGGGGGTTTTGTTTTACTGCATTAGACATATATATGAATTTGTTTAAAATAATTGTATGAGAATCCTAATTTGGTTAAAACTGAATGTAATATTCAAACTTAAGGAATATGTATTTCCTAAACTCTCTGGGAATTCTGCATCCAGAAATTGGAGTGGTACATTGAAAAGCAGGAAACAGAGAATGATGTTGCAGCTTGTTTCTGCTTGAGTCTGGTGTAGGCTCCATTTATACATGGCATGAGAGAGCCATCTACAGAAAGTTAAGAAAAGAACTGTGTCCTACAATAAATACAGAAAGTTTTCAAATGAGTGTCTGCTAGGAGAGAATACTTGATGATGATATTTTAAACATTCTATAGTAGCACAACAGATACAGGTTTTGAGCCTGGAATGCGCTCAAACAATATAAGGCAACCCTTGGAAGGCCTTAAAACCACGTTGTCATAGAAATATATACCAACACTGACACTGGTTTAAAGTCCAAAAGGATCTGATGTCCGGACAGGGAGAGCAAGCAGGCATCAAGAGTCTGGACTGGTATTAGGAAAGCATACCTCAGCTGGACATAGCAAACACTGGGGCAGGAGGGTAAGGACTATTTGAGACTCTCTTATCTTTGAAGCAGTACTCTCTAAGGTCACTGTGATGGTTAATTTATGTATCAATTTGATTGACTTAACCAATGTCCAGATAGCTGATAAAATGTTTCTGGAACCTGTGAGACTATTTCTGGAAGAGATTGGCATTTGAATCAGAAGACTGCGTAAAGAGCTGGGCACCAGGGCACACACTCGTAATCCCGTAGATTAAGAGGTTGAGGCAGGAGGATCATGATTTTGAGGCCAGAGAAACTCAAGCAAGGTGCGAGACCCTGTCTCAAAATAAAAAAACATTTTAAAAGAGGCTAGGGGTGTGACTTAGTGGTAGAGTACTTGCCTAGCATGCTCTAGGACCTTAGTTCAAACCACTGGTATTTAAAAAAAAAAAAAAAGGAGGCTGAGCAGAACACAGTTAAGAAAGCATACCCACACCCAATGTGGGTGGACAATATCATAATCTAAATATGACATTATCTAATCCATTGGAGCCTCCCTGAAGGACAGAAGAAGGGCAAGTTTGATCTCTTCTTAAGCTAGGACATTCATCTTTTCTGCCCTTAGACATTGAAACACCTCAGGATCTTGGTTCTTCAGACTGCAGAATTTATACCAGCAGATCCTCAGTTTCTCAGGACTTTGGCCTTAGCATTCTTGGTTCTCTAGTTTGCAGTTTAGCAGATTGTGGAACTTCTTGGCTTCCATAACTATGTGAGTTAATTCCCATAATTAATGTCTTACTTGTCTATAAATACCATATTGGCTCTATTTCTCAGGGGAACCTTGGCTCATAAAATCACAAAGCCCAAAATTTTGAGAAGGTGATACTTGTTTGGGTGGAAATATGAATACAACTTCCTCAAAATTCTGATAGCTTCCCTGTGATTTCTGTTAACTCACCACGGCAGATCCCGCTTGGCTTCCTGACTCTTGCATTGGCCAGGTCTTACAGTAGTGGCTCCATGAGCACCTTTATTTCATTAGTTATCATGTTGCTTTCATCACTGGCTGTTGATCTTTCACTTTAGCTGGACTGTGCTCCTCACAGGCTAATATTTTTATATTTGTTTTTTATTTAGTTTGAGTTGGTTAATTGGTTGGTTTGCCACTGAATCCTGATGAGTTTGCTGAGGACATGTAGTAGGGGTTAAGTAAATGTTGAATTAATGAATCCTCACTGTACACATTGGTGGTGGCTAGGTGTTGTGCCTAAATCTAGTGTGATCCAGGACCTGGATTATTGACAGGGTAGATATGACATTATTGCCAAATAAACTAAAAGCTAAATATAAATATTTATTATGTAAATGTATCTTCTAGTCCCCTCATTCTTCTTTTAGGCAGGGTGTTTTCCTTTTGGCCCTTCTATATAGAAAATGTGGAACCACTGCAGAAATAATGAGAATGGTACTGCTTGAGATAAATGATAGTGAATACTTCCTGAGGTAAGGGCTATAATTTTTCTTATTCTATAGACTCATTCATTCAAAAAGTATGATTTGAGCATGCTCAATGGATCAAGTGGGATTCTAGGTCCTGGGCATGCAGTAGTGAAAAAAACAAAGTCTCTATCCATGCAATTTAGAAATTGATACAAGAGAACTTACTTCAGAGCCCACATAAGTAGCCATTACATTGTGGTGCACTCATAATTCATAAGACAAATTAAAGATGCCTGGGCAGGAAAATTAAATTGTGCAAATAAAATTTGGAAAATAACTGGTATGGATAGGGGTTATGGCTCACTTATAAGTATCATAAGACACAAAATCCACTTCAATAATTTTTTTTTTTTAATTTGCAGTACTAGGGGTTGAACCCACGGCCTTGCACTTGAATGCTTTGCAAGTGCTGGACCACTGAGCTGCACCCTCGGCCCATTTTTTTTACTTTTTGAGACAGGGTCTTGCTAAATTATGTAGTCTCTCTCTCCTCTCAGACTTGTGATCCTCCTGCCTCTGACTCCTGAGTTGCTGGGATTCCAGGCATGCGCCACCATGCCTGGTAACTTCAACAATTTTAACCCACAGCAATCCCGAAACAATCAGCCATTGAAAACCCTATGAGAGTCTCTGAGTCAGATATGACTCAATAGCACCTAACAACAACAACACAAACAAATATGTACATTTTTGCAGAATCATTTATGTTGTTGTTGTTGTTGTTGTTAGGTGTCATCAAGTCATGTCTGGCTCATAGCGACCCTTATAGGGTTTTCTTTTTTTTTTTTTTAATTAGAAATTTTTAATGTACATCATTGACATGCTTTTCATTGTGACAATTTTATGGGGTAAGGTTACCCCTTACCCTCCTCTATGTTTCCCCCCTCCCCCCTTCCTATCTAAGTTTCCCATCCAAGTCTTCTCTATCTTTTACTATATAGTATTTTTCTATATGTCCTTGGGTTCCATTTCTGTTTAAGATAGAAACTTTTCCTGTAGTGGTCTTTGTTTCTATCTTGTTAGAACAATTACATGCGATTTTTAGTCCAT